>CAUYRT010034718.1:0-21538 GCA_963574885.1 Lepilemur ruficaudatus
TAATTGGACAACTAAAAATATATGTAAAAAATTAGCCGGGCATGGTGGCACATGCCTGTAGTCCCAGCTACTTGGGAGGCTGAGGCAGGAGGATCGCTTGAGCCCAGGAGTTTGAGGTTGCTGTGAGCTAGGCTGATGCCACGGCACTCTAGCCCAGGCAACAGAATGAGACTCTGTATCAAAAAAAAAAATTTTTTTTTCTTTTATTTCAGTGGATCATCTAAAACTTTATGTCTACCCATTCTTTAATGAATAAAGTTCGACAGTCATGAATTACAAAAGGAATCTAGACATAGAGACAGCACAGAAACATAGGCATGGACATAGAGACAGAGGCATAATCATGGTCATAGTTGTAGACAGAGACATAAACAGAGAGAAAAACAGACAGACAGAAACATAGTCCCAGACAGTGACAGAAACATAGAGGCAGTGTTGGGCACTCTTCAGGACACAAAGAAACCAAACACCCAGATAATAATCCTTTGAGCAACAAACAGTTGGTGATAGGAAAATCTCAACAGCTTCTCATCAAGTATCTGCCCATTTTCTTTCTTCCAGGGTGACTCAGGGGGCCCCTTGGTCTGTAAAGGCATCTTCCACGCCATAGTCTCTGGAGGTCCTCCATGTGCTGTTGACAGGAAGCCTGGAATCTACACCCTGTTAACCAAGAAGTACCAGATTTGGATCAAAAGCAAGCTTGCCCCATCTCGTGCAAATTTAGATTACGAATGATTTTCCTGGATCTACCAGTTACTTGCTTCTTTTTTTCCTAATATGCTCATAGGTCAACTTTATCTTCAGATGTAGCTCAATGCAGGTGAAGCAGAGCCCAGCCAGGCTCCATTTCTGCTCCCTTGAGACTCATTCTGCCAAGGAGTCAAGTTCTTTGTCACATGTATCACTGATGTATTTTTACCATGCTGATTTCATTCTAAATAAAATTTAGAAGACTATTTGTTTTTTATGGACATGAAGTAATATCTGCCCCCATTCCGCCCACACTACCAAAAGGCAATAAGGTCACGGAACAAGCCAGTAATAGTACCACCTTCAAATGGGTTTATGCTGTGACTTCTGCTGGATCATCTGAAGTTGTCAGGGATTTTTTTAATTATTGTAAGAACATTGAACATGAGATCTACCCTTTTAATTTTTAAGTGTACAATATGTTAACTGTAGGCACAATCATGTACAGCAGATCTCTAGAATTTTTTCATCTTGTATAACAGAAACTTTATACCAGTTGAATAGCAACTCCCTATTTTCCCCACCCCCAGCCCCTGGCAACCACCATTCTACGCTAAGCGTCTGTGAGTTTGGCTATCCTAAGTTGTATTTTTAAAATAATAAACAGTAAATATAAATACCCCAACTCAAGAAAGAATCTTCAAGATTGATACAAATATTTGGACAGTATTTATTATTCATGTCACATTTTGTTCCAGAAAGGATTTAGAGCAATGTACAAAAAAATACCTGCAATAAAACAAAATACAGAATTAAAAATAAATTGGTGAAGATATTGGGGCAAAGAGGAAATGAGAGTAAGGAAGAGAAGATGAAGGCAGGAGTGTTCACATGGCACTCATAGTGCCGCAAGTTTCCTTCTGTACATTTACCAGAAGGATTCACATTTGGCTCTATGCTTTGGCCAATGCAAAAAAAAATCAACACAATCAGTTATATGAATTACAGTATCCAGGAAATAAAACTAAGTTGTCTGCCCAGAAGTAGGACCACTGGTGCTGGAACAGAGACTAGATTAGATAGAATCTTCTTCCATGGTCCTCCTGAGAAGGACACCGTGCCATGTTTCCCACATCCCTGCCAACTGCATCACGTCACCTGTGATTATCTGTAATGCAGATTGCCTTGACCTCTTGCCCAGAAATTCAGACAGAATAGCCCCAAAGTGGGCCTGAAAATCTGCATTGTTAAGAGCAATCTTTTTTTTTTTAAGAGCAATCTTTTAAACAATAAAAGGAGCAAACATGAAAGCCACTGATAATGAGCATCCTTAATAACATCTTACAATAGAGACAACAATGAGTGATAAGGGATTGTTCTGTGTAAATCTTTCAGTGTGAACTGATGACGTAAGACCAAAGTGCAGTTTCATAAGATCGCTGGAGGATCTCAGCTATCTTGAACTGTGGTCATCCAGCAATTAGTAACAATTTCTAATTTGGGTGGAGTGTTGTGGGGAATCGGGAGGCTTGTCCTCCTCCGACCATCAGAAGCCAAAAGATTAATCTCAGCCTCTATATTTAATTTGGATTTCTGGAGATAAATAGTGCTTGTTTCCAGGTGACATCATCAAGTTCTCTTACGTACATATAGAAATAGATGCTTTTGTTTGTATGTTTATCTGTTTATTTTTTGTCATGGTTCTTATAAACCATTAACCAGCACTATCTTGCACTATGAATACTTAGAGAAATGAAAGCACTGGATTAAAAAAGGAAAGTAGGCTGGGCACGGTAGCTCACACCTGTAATCCTAGTGCTTTGGGAAGCCGATGTGGGAGGATCACTTGAGGCCAGGAGTTCGAGACCACCCTGAGCAAGAGTGAGACCCCCATCTCTACAAAAACAGTAGTAAAATTAGCCAGGTTTGGTGTCGCATGCCTGTAGTCCCAGCTATTTGGGAGGCTGAGGCAGGAGGATCTCTTCAGCTCAAGAGTTTGAGGTTTCAGTGAGCTATGCTGACACCACTGCAGTATAGCCCAGGCAACAGAGGGAGACCCTGTCTCAAAAAAATAAATAAATAAATAAATAAATAAAATTATTGAGAATAAAGTAAAAGTTAGTAAAAGAAGGTTCTTTACTCTATCTTTTGTCATTTTGATTCATTAAAAATGTACTGATTATGTACCAGACTATATTTTATAAGAAAAGAAAGGAGAAAATTGTAGATTCTCTGCACTCGCCATTTAAAAAATAATTGTCCCTATTTTCTCTAAATTCCAAATCCATGAAACACATCATCATAAGTCTCTTTAACCAAAAGGACTGTTGAGATTGCCCTTGATTCCAGTTGATGAGTTAGCCTGAAAAGTTGTCACTAAAACCTGAAGTTGTGTTTTTATTTTAGAGTCCACGCTGGTAACAGCCAATAGTCAGACCGGCTCAGATTGCCAGAGAGGAAGCTTCTTTCAACAGCCATGGCAGAGCCGGCAGCTTTAAAATTGGAAGATAAACAGTTTATTTTGACAAGCAGCTGATGATGGAGCCCACGGTCGAAATGCATCCCTCACCCTTTCAGGGAAGTAGTATTTTGTTAAACATACCAATATCTCTCAAACATAGGCTAAAAGAATATAGTATTTTAATTTGGGAAGTTCTGTCTTTCAGAGCTTATTTGATGCTATCTGTGCCCTCAAAATAAATTTGAGAGTCAAATTGAAGCAAATACCCAGATTTTAAAATTGCTCATTGGTTTTAGGGGAAAATGATTTGCTGTTTGTCATCCTGAATCATCCTTCTTTCTCCCTTCTTTGTGGCTGTGGACAGAGAACATTTGCCTTCTCTATGCATGTAAAAGAGGGCTTCATGCTTTATTTTATGTTCACCCTGTTTTAATAGAAAGTGACAGAACAAAGAACAACTAAGTCTAAATATAAGTAATGAAATAAATCAATATTGATTCAGACAAGCAATTAAAGCAGTCTTAGGACCAGGCAGCAGAATCAGTCCTACCTTCTGACCTTTTGTACATAATAATTCCCAGCTCACTCTAAAATGATATGCAGAATGGTACGTTGAGCTTAATTGTTCTAGAAAGCTACTGATTAAAGGAGGATGCTCTTGGTCAATCAAGGAAGCACTTCCTCTTCGACTAAATTCTTATTTTGGGAAAGAACACTGCTGTGGACTGAACTGTGTCTGCTCCAAATTCATTTGGTGTATCCCTAACCGTCAGTGCGACGATATCCAGAGGTGGGGCCTATAAGGAGGTAATTAAAATTAAATAAGGTCATAAAGGGCAGGGCCCTGATCCAATAATATCAGTGTCCTTATAAGGAGAGACACCAGAGAGTTCGATCTCTCTCTCTGCCATGTGAGGACACAGTGAGAAGGCAACCATCTGCAAGCCAGGAAGTGGGCCTTCTCCGGAAAACAAATTGGCCAGCACCTTGATTTTGGACTTCCCAGCATCCAGAATTGTGAGAAATAAATCTCTATTGTTTAGGCCACCCAGTCTGCAGTATTTTATTACAGCAGCCCAGGCTGGCTAAGACAGACACACTTGTGGTGAGGGAGAAGGAACAGTGTGCTCAATCTTCCCAAGGGCGATGCACCTAGATGTCTCGAAAAGCCTACGATTTCACAAGATGACTGAGACACACCTGAAAAGTCATTCCTATGCTGTCTTAGTAGTTATTTGAGTACCAAGTGCATCCCAGCTGAACAGTTGGACTCCTTGTGTCTTGAATGACTTAGCCCTGCTTTTACACATTGACTTCCTGTTGACAAACTCTGATTTCTTCACTCTTTCTGCTGATTCATATCAATCAACTGAAACTCTCGTCATCTCTTGTGCTCTGCCATGAAAGGATCACGTGCTTTTTCTGCTTGTAACCATAAATGTCTAACAACCACGGATCCAGGAAAAAAGAATCAACACAGACCATGGACCAGCAAGTACTGCAGGGAAGAGAGGCGGGCTAGCCCCTAGACCTGCGTTCTTGTCCCGTGGCAAGCTTGCCTTTATTTTATCCTGATTCCATTAAATACTCAGCTGACTCATCTGGTCTTTTTCTGATTCCACATTCCTCAAGCAACCTTTTGTGAAAATTTTGCTGCATGTAACAGTTATTTCTCATTGCAAATTAATAAACATTTTGCTTTTCTACATCTATGATATTTTACCTCTAAGTTGGGGTCATTCAATTTATTTTTTGAGGGACAAATCCACTTTTGATGTACCAAAAAAAACTCAAGTTTCAATCCCTGTAGTAATGAAGGTCAAACCCTGAACTCCATTATATTGGTAAATTCACCAACATGATGACTATTAACCCCATGAGGCTTTTTAAGAGCCTGATTTTCCCCTAGAGGACTCCTGACATCCCTGCTTTGGCCACAGGCATGAAACGTGCTTGTATTTGGAGCATCTATACATACATATGCTTATCTGTGCTCTGATTAGCTAACAACTCCAGGAAGTATTATGGTTTTTCAGCTGTGTTTTATCTGGTTTGCTCAGTAGCTAAGACTACTGGTTTGCTACTCAACAGCCATCTCCTCTTTTTCCTTGGTAACAAAACTCTGATTTTATTTGGGGCCACAAATGTACACAGCCAAAAGATGGCGTTTTCTCGCCTCTCTCACTGCAAGTAGTGGTCAACGAGAAGCAAGTGAAAGTCAAAGGCTGGGGGCTTATAGGGAGTTCCGTTAAGAGAGCCAATTCAGCAGGAAGGAGTGCCCTTTTCCTCTTCCTCCTTCTTACTGCCTGGATTGAGATGTGATGGCTAGAGCTCCAGCATCAATGCTGAACCATGAGCAAACTCAAATAGAAGCCAAGTGCGAGTGACAGTGAACCAGAAAGAAGGAGTTGATGACAAAGGAGCATCTATGCCAATCCTGCACTCTTTACTTGAGGACTTCTTTCACTTAAAGTGAATAAAAATAAAATAAAAATATTTAATCCACTTTTATTTGGAGCTTACTGTTATATACATTCCCACCTAATCCTAATAGTAAAATTGGAAATCTAAAATTTCTGCCCCTGATGCATGCTCCAAACAATGAATAATCATGTAGTTTATGCCCTTATGCCCAGACCCACCCAAATCCTAAATAGCTTTAGCTTTCCAATTTGCCTTATTCATGCAAGAATTTGAGAAAAAGCAATATTTAAATGTTTTAATTAACAAAACATTTCCCCCTCATGGCTCCATTTATGGCTTAACATGGAGAAAATGCCCTGGCCTACCTGAGAAGATATTTTTATCTTAACCACATACTGCTGTATGGCAAACATTTTTGTTCCTATTATAAAAATAATATGTGGCACTCAGTAGCCTGTAACATTATTTTCTCCTTTTGTGTGTATTTTGTAAGTGGATCTTGTAGAACTGGTTTTTGAAAAGTTCCATGAAAATTATGTTTTCTGACATTTAAGGTTATTATTTGTTTTATTATTTCACAATCGTTTGAAATAATATAGTAGTTTTTCCATTCAAACTACAAAAGCAACTCCATTGGAAGACAGTTGGATACAGTAATATCATGAATATTAGTGGTGTTGTAGAAAATCAAGCAGTCCCACATGTGATCAGACCAGTCAACAGCACAAAGGGAGAACATGTTAATAACCAATCCCAATAGACTGCAGAATCCCCACTGTTTAGCATCCAGACATAGAGATTCATTCATTCTTTGATTCACTGACTCACTCAAGAAACACTTACCAAGTACTTTTATTTGCCAGGCATTGAGCTGGTGTGGTCACTGGAAGGACCAAGAAGAAAAGACATAATTTCTGCCCTGTAGGAACTCATAGTCTAGACATGTCCATGTTTACATGCAAATAAACACAGACATGCAGATAAACAAGGCACTATGCTCCTTAATTGGTTACAATAGAGACGTGCACAAAAATTATTATAATGGAGACATATACATGACACAGAAAGCTCATTCAAGCAAGAGTCATTTAGAATTCCTAGAGGACAAACAATTTGCTCTACAAGCTGGGTCTATGAAGACGAGGCTTGATTCAACAATTTCCAAAAGTAAAAAAAAGGAACGATCTGGAACTCCAGATTTGTGCTACCCGCCTGTGACCAGATAAAAGAAAACAAGAGCTATAGCAATTGCTATAGTAAAACCATATCAGTAAAGGTGAGCATATTTACTCCTTTTAAGAACTCAGCTCTCTCTCCCACCTCCACGGAAGGGGTCTTCCCTAGAGACTTCCAAGGCTAAGCAATGTGAGCAGCAGAAATGTCTCAGGAGGGACTGTTTCCCTCAACAATAGATGATTCAGCTTTTTCCATGAATCAAGAATGGTTATTCATCTGACCTTTTAGAAGATTTGGGGACTGGAGGATCAAAAGAAGAATTTGTGACCCCTACAACTTGACATGGGAACTCTAGGAGATACCCACTGCAAACTCTGCCTTACCTGCAGCCTCTGTTATCGCAACTCAACATCAACATTAACCGAGAAGTGGGCCGATGGATTGGTTTCCATGGGCCGTCATCCAGCCTTGCCAAACAGGGGGCCGGTGCTGTGGAGCCTCCCGCCTCATGGTGTGATCTAACCACAGTCATCTACACAGGATTGGGTTTGTTGGACTCAGCTGTATTTGAACAAGGCTTCTGTTCTCTTTCCAAGTGCTCTCACTTTCAAATCTGTGCAGCTGAGTGTATTATGCCTCAACTTAACTGTCTGAGTCTTGATTAGGAAAAACATATTTTGAAAAACATTTTAGATAGAAATAGTATAATTACAGGAATGTTAGCAGAATTTATGCTGTGGAATTCACTAGACTATCAGCTCCACAGGAGCGGGGACCTATATGTGTTTTGATCGCCGCTGTATAGCCAGAATTTAGCATAGGACCTCACATGCAGTGACTACTTAATAAATATTTGTCAATGGTAGATGGGTGAGTAGATAAGTGGATGAATGAATGGAATAACTTATTATATTGATGAATGATTGAATAAATGAATAATGAATTCATAAATCTCTACTTCTGGAACCACTTAAGAATATATATAAAATAAACCTGAAATCACCTTTACAACTACTTCATAAAAGCAAGGGTTAGGGGAATCATGTTGAACATAAAGTAGGTGACCTAGAAAGTCCCACGATTATTTGATAATGCTTGGAGCTTCATGGTGAAAAAAAAGCACTATAAAAACATTTAGAATTATTATTTATTTGAAGGTTTCACTGAGCCATCCTTTATATAAGACTTGGTAAGTATTGCCATTGCTTTCTATGGAAAAAAAAATGGTTATGAAAATAATTAGTATGACTGATCCAAAAGAGATTACTTTCGGAATTACTTGTTTTGGCCTTATCATCATTGTCTAAAGACTACAGTAGCTTAGTTAGCTTGTAGCAATATTGAACTTTAAGCTGTAAATTATCTCGTTAATTTTCATAGAATTGTTGCTCTGTTCATTTCGTTGTATATGTAAAGGGCTTAGAAATGTTAATTTTTTTTTCAATTCTATATAAAACTATACTTTCAAAGGAGTTTAATGAACTTGAGGTGGTCATAACACCATGAGGGGCAGTAAGTCTGAGGATGGCTATACCCTCAAATCCTGTTGATGATGGTATTCACACAAGAGATGTTGGACAAGTCCCCTCTAGCCCCAACTTGAGTTCCCTGATTTTATTTAGACATTGGTTGTCGAAGGAAATTGAATTCTTAAGCCCTGCAGAAAAATGGTTTTTCAACAACTTTTCCCTTTCCCAAGTGTCATTCTATGTGATACTGGTAATAATTAGCTCTGAATACCCAATCCCTTACTTGCCCCAGGAAGAATGTCATAGAAATATTTGGGGCTAAGAGGGTGTCTGCCCTGCACTGCAGTATTCTAAATAGTCCCCTAAACAGAAAAATAATATCAGAAAACAAATCCCTAAATTTAGGGGATTGGGACTGTGGTTGGAGATGTGGGAAGCAGAGAAAGGCAGAAAGAGCAAGATTCAGGGGGTACCCCAACCAAACACTTGAAGGCTGCTATCTTGGTTTGGGCTCCCCCAGAAGCAGATACTGAGATACAGGTTTGAGTGCAAATAGTCTAGTGACAAGGCAACACCAAGACACTGGTGAGTCCTAGAAGAATAGGGAAGTGAGAAGGCAGATAATAAAGTCAATATCGAGTACATTTTCATGCCATTTACCTCTATGGGCAACTGGAGCTCAATCCCACTGGGAACACTGGGAACTCTGGAACAGTGTGGACACATCTCAGAGCTGTTCCAACCAAGGGACTGAGAAGCTGGGATATTTACCCACCAACACCCCAACACCACTGTGTGAGAGCCACTCCAGGGTCATCAGCTTTCCAGCTCTTCCAGCGTGCCTTGCTCATGGCGCAATGTATTCCCACACCTGGGAGGAAAAACCCCCTCAGACAAAGTTGTAGGACTTTTAATAGGCAGCTTTTGCTGTGTAGAGGTGAATGTCAAGGGCATATGGGCACCAACGGTGTCTGCTACAACTGCTTTGGAGTCACTAACCAGCCCTTGGCTATGTTTCCTCCCTACCAGAAGGGCGTGGCTACATGACTAGCTCTTTCAGAGGATAAGTGACTTGTCAGTGAGATGTAATGACTTACGTGATTGCATTTGCTGGTTCTAGACAATACATTTGATTGTAACACAGTCAATCTGGGGTTGAGACTTTCAGGCACCTAATCAGCTCTGGAAGATCTGGAAGAAGGAGATTTTTAATACCCTGAAATTGTCCCCTACAAGTAGATTCAGCAAGTAGAGCCTATTTGAAATTTCCAAGATACTTAATGGCCTCACATATAAATCCAGTCAGTCATGCCCAATGACTGCCACTTGCATCCAGTTTTGCCTCTGAAGTCACAGACCACATTTATTGGTGTAAGAATTTTATTTATGTTAACCCTCTTCACAATGAGACCATCTTGCAGGTGCCATTATTACCCTCATTTTATAGATGAGGAGCAGAGAGATTGATCACTTATCTGAGGTCACACAGCTGGGAAGTGGTGGGGCATGGATTCAAACTCAGATTCAAACTCAGATAATCTGACCCCAGAGCCTGCTTGTCCTCCAGTCTCCTTTCTGGCGTCTGGCAAGCACACACTCGGGCACCTTTCTTCATTATCAAGCATGAATCACAATTTCCGCAAGACGATTCTTTCAGCCAATTATGCCAACCCACACCCCGCCCACCAACACACCCCTCTCCCCATGCACTGAAAGAATAGAAAACTCCACATTTCAGTAGCACTTCATTCCAGAGAATTCACAGCATAGATTATAGAGTGTTCGTACTGAAACCAAAGAAGCCAATCAAGGTGCCACCACTCCAGATTCGTGGAGGAAAGAGCACTGAACTCTGGAAATCAGTGAAATATGGGTTTTCGTCCTAACTCTGCCGTTAGCTGTATATCCTTGACCAAGGCACTTTATTTCTCCAGGCTCCCATTTCTTCATCTGCCACATAAATGATTTGCACTGGACAAGATATAAGGTTCCTAATAGCCCTCAAAGCCCGTGATCCTGGACTCAAAAGTGTTTCTCAATTACGGTGCTGCTAGATGGAGGCAATATTTTCTGTTCCTCATTTTTGAGCAATTGACATAGGCCTGCCCTCTGGGGAGGTCCCTCCTTTTCATGCGCCACATCATTTCCAAGCCACAGCCACAGATGGCTGCTGCGTATCAGTATCAGAGACCAAATGGAAGACACAGAACCCCAAAGAGCAAGTCAGCAACCACACGAGGCTCCTCACCCTAGTCTCAGTTTCACAGGTTTGGCAGCCCCCCATTTTTCTTACTTTAGGGGAGCATACGGAAAAAGTATCTCAGCAAAGTCATTTTTCTTTTTGTAATAATATTTGTTGGTATCTAAGGAAACGGGAACCAGATGACAGGTCCTAAACATAGACCAAGCCTAAGTGAAATCAGAGTGTAAACCTTATATTAAATAGCCTGCGTCTTTTAGGAATTCCTTCTTTTGGATTGAACATTTTATTATGAAAAATTTTAAACATATGCAAAAGTAGAGAGACAATCCTAATAAGTCCCCAGTAACCTATCCCCTAGCTTCAATAATTTTCAGTTCATGGCCAATCCTGTTTCATCTCTACCCTATTCAGTACCCCCAACTCTGGATTATTTTGAACCAAATCTCCACCATCCTATTATGTCACCTGTAAATATTTCATTATGTGCCTCTAGAAGACAAGGACTCTTTTTGAAAGCATAACCATGATACCATTATTACAGATTTTTAAAATCTACTTAATTAGCATCATTTTAAAAAATTAACATTAATTCTTTTATAGCAAACAATATTCAATGTCCAAGTTTCCCCAATTGTCTCATTTTTCAAACAAGAAATTTATTCAATTCAGTATCCAAATATAGCCCACATATTGAAATTGATCAACATGCCCTTTAAATCTCTTCTAATGTATAAGTTTTTCTGCCATCACTTTTTTGTCCTTGTAATTTAGCTGTTGAAGAAACTGCACCATTTTTCCTGCAGAATTTCCCAGAGTGGATTTTGATTACCGCATCTCCATGGTATCAATTAAAATGTTACTCCCTCCATTCCATCTTCTAGAAATTGGTAGTGAGTTCTAGAGGCTTGATCAGATTAAGGTTCAATTTAGGGGTAGGTGTGGTTTATATTGCTGTTAGGAGCACATAATAACTATCCGTCTCTCTTGGTACAACGTTAGCAACAATTGATCACTGCCTAGATCCATTAGCTAATTCATCAGAGTGCTCCCTGTTGTTGGAGTAGTCATTGTTCCTAGGCCTCTTCAGTGGGCACAGTTAGAAAGGAGGTTTTTTTTATTTATTTATTTATTTGTTTTTGTTTGAAGGGGTTGTTTGTATTTTAAGAAAACAGGAAAGTTCATAGTGATCCTTCCTTTTTGAAATCAGGTCCACAGATTATTTACTTAATTTCATTCTTGCATTCATATCTCCTTTCTCTCATGTTGAAATCCCAAGAGTATTTTGTTTGTTTGTTTGTTTGTTTTTTGAGAGAGTCTCACTCTGTCACCCAGGCTAGAGTGCAGTGGTGTCATCATAGCTCACTGCAACCTCAAACTCGTGGGCTGAAGCAATCCTCCTGCCTCAGCCTCCCAAGTAGCTGGGACTACTAGTGTGTGCTAACACGCCTGGCTCATTTTTCTATTTTTAGTAGAGATGGGGTCTCATTCTTGCTCAGACTGGTCTCGAACTCCTTGTTGTTGTCGTTGGTTTGTTTCATACATAAACAGCCTAGAGAGTTGCAGAAAAAAATTCTTCCTGCTTCAATTCTCAATGGTTTGTGTCTTTCTCACCTTTGTGTCCCTAAAGCCTGGTACAGAGTCAGACAAAATAGCAGATGCTCAATACACGTCTGCTGAATAATGAACTCAATCATTCATGTGTAACAGCTACAGGTAGACCAGCTAGTTACAGGAATGAAAATTGGAAAATGTTGGGAAGACTAGTGCAAATTCTATACGTTAGTGAATATTTTGTACACTCAGAGACTCATTTATCTATAAGGAGAGTAGCCTAATGTGCTATGAATCCCAAACCTTCTCTTTGCTTAATGCATTATGAAAATGCATTTTTTAAAAGACACTCTCAATGAATCATAGAATCTTGGGTTCCCTTTCTTGGACAATTTTTTGAACAAGGGGTTAATAATGGTAGCCAGTATGGAAGAGAAAATAGAATCTGCCTAAGTATGCGCTTTTCCATATGAATGTAATAGGCAGCACCAAAGGTTTAATGACAATACAGTTCTCTCACTGAACTCTGTAACACTTTGTTTCATTGTGCTATAATTTATTCGTTTCTGTGAAGTCTGTCTTGCCTGCTGGGATGTAAGTTCTTCGTGAGCAGAGACCATGCCTGTGTCTGTCCTGTTCTTTGCTCTATCCTCAATACCAACCCTGTCCTGGTACATGGTAGATATTCAATAAACATTTACTGAATAAATGGATGAATCCAGGCTTTTAACAGGAAACACTTCTTGCCAATGCAAATCAAAAAGTTACTGTGTAGCAAATCTGCTTTCAACCTTCTATTTTGGCTGCCCTTCCCTGACACTGCTCCACCATCCACCTCATTATTGCCAGGTGGAAGCAGAAGCCCAGGTTTCCCGCCAAGCCTCCATCGACACCCACGGGGAGGAGGTCCTTCACTCCTGCTGGGCAGAGGAGGCAGTTCTGGCTCCCACTGGGCCTCCACGGGTACCTTCAGACTGGGAGGGTCAGGAGTGCCTCATCGCTGCTCCACTGTCACCAAGTGGGGGCAGGCAGCTCACTACCTCTCAGTGGGAATGAAGGTCCCAGCCCCAGCAGGGGCTTGGGAAGACTCATTACAGACTGGATAGAAGTCAAGGACCCCCACTTGGTTTTTGATGGCATGGAGAGGAGGGGGCTGCACAGTTTTGTGTGATGTTTGCCTGGAATAGAGTGTTTATTGTCTAAAAGTTTTCTGTCTCGCTGGGCTACTCCTTTCCTGGCCCCTTGATTAAAGAGAAAGAGAGCAGGCTTTTGTTGGGTGCTTTTTTTTTTTTTTTTTTTTTTTTTGGTCTGCACGCATTCCTGTTTCCAGGTTGCCAGCTTCTGTTGCAATAAGTCTGGGCTTTATGAGGCAGAGAGAAAACCTGAAGGACTCACCACTGAGTTCCTGAGGTCCCAAAATCCTATCCAGTCTGCCTTCTTCTCTTCAACTTTTGAAGTCTTTTTTATGTTTGCTTTTTATGTAATATCCCGTGAAAGAATAGGGAAAAGTATATCTACTCCAGAAGGAACAGGGAAAAGTATATCTTCCCCAACTTCCAAGAAGTGGAAGTCTGGCATTGCACTTGTTTAATCCCTCTTTTCTAGCATCATATGCCAGGCGATGTTTTCTCACTATGGAATTGGGGGTATCCTCATTCACTTATTTGTGAACTCAATGAGAATTTATTCCGTTCTTACCACATGCCCAACACTGAATCAGTCCCTGAGGGTACCAGGATGAACAAGATCACACTTTCACAGTCCAGTGGAAGAGATGATACAAAGTGAAACAGACTGGAACAGAGATCTGTACAAAGAGCTCTAGAAGACTGAAGAGAAAGCATTTCACTGGGATGGGGTGGAGATGAGGGTGGGGTGGATTTAGGGAAAGCTCCAGAGAGGAAAAGATACTTGAACTGGGTTAAAAAAGTAAGCAGGAGGCCGGGCGCAGTGGCTCATGCTTGTAATCCTAGCACTCTGGGAGGCCGAGACGGGCGGATCGCTCAAGGTCAAGAGTTCAAAACCAGCCTGAGCAAGAGTGAGACCCCGTCTCTATGAAAAATAGAAAGAAATTACTTGGCCAGCTAAGAATATATAGAAAAAAAGATTAGCTGGGCATAGTGGCGCATGCCTGTAGTCCCAGCTACTGGGGAGGCTGAGGCAGAAGGATCACCTGAGCCCAGGAGTTTGAGGTTGCTGTGAGCTAGGCTGATGCTACGGCACTCTAGCCAGGGCAACAGAGTGAGACGCTGTCTCAAAAAAAAAAAGAAAAAAAAAAGTAAGCAGGAGTTTTCCAGGTGGATAAGAGGAGAAGTCAGTATAACAAAATGAATGGCATGAACAGAGGCACAGAGGCATGAAAGAGAAGGGAACAGTCAGTAACTCCACGTGAGCAGAGCACGTGGTGGGAGGAAGAGTGATGAGAGATGAGAGGGTAAAGTGGGTATAAGATGGATCGTGTAAGATCTGTCACAAAAGGCCAGAGTCACAGTTTCCCTAAGCAAAACTCACACAGCCTATAGAGGATCAATGGCGAAATACTGCACACTTCCCCCTGGGTTGCCTCAGAAATGAATCTTCTCTCATACTTGGTTGTTCAGAATTACTCTTTATCTAGGTGTCTAAAAGAGTCAAATTCATAGAATCAAAGAGTGGAATGGTGGTTGCCAGGGGCCAGGAAAAGGGCTAAATGGATATTTACTAATACACAAGCATAAAAGTTTCAGTCAAGCAAAATGAATAAGCTCTAAAGCTCTGCTGCACAACACGGACCTATAGTCAACAACAGTGTATTGTGCACCAAACAATTTGTTAAAAGGGTCGATCTCATGTTCACTGTTCTTACCACAATAAACTTTTAAAAACTAATAATTACCCTTTTTATCCAGCCGAAGCACGTTTTAGTCAACAGCTTGTCAATTCCAGTTTCCCCGGGCACTGCCGCAATCATATCCCCAGAAAGAAAGGACTACTGCATTTCTCTCAGTCAATTGGTGGCCCATTTGGATCTGTCAGCAATTTAAAGCTCCAGAAACAGTTTGCTATGAAGTTTATTTATGTTACTGCTGCTCTGAAAATGAAGTTGATAGAATAAAAGAGTGAGAAAGTAAGAAACGTACTAAGGCTGGAAGGAAGGCCTTAAACTAAGGCTGCAAACTTCATCTTATCGCAAGTGGGAGGCCCACATATAAAGGACGTGGGCCTGAAATTGATGGGCTTTGGCTGAAATAGCACGTTCACGCGACAGGCCACAGAAGCAGCAGCTATAACCAAGCGGAGGAGGATTTGGCCCTCTGATGCCAACCAGCATAGCGGTAGGGAACTCTCCCAGACTGGCTGTCCCCCGGCCATGGGCAGTTTGATGACCTCTTGACCCTAAACAGGACCACAAACTCCACTCCTATTATTAATAGATCTGTTTTACTGCCCGTGTTTTCAGGGAATGGGGGAATAACAACAGGACCCACAGAATGTTTTCCCAGACCTACACGCTATAGCGCTAACTTATGACCATAGCCATGTAATATCTGTTGAGTATTCAAGCTCACAATTTAGAAGACTCAAAAGAAGGAAAGTCTATTGTATTTATCCATGTTTTGACTTATTTTGACTTACTGTGTTCATTCTTTCTTCCTGATGTTCCAAGTTTCCTTCTTTTATCATTTCCTTTCTGTTAGTCATTCTTATAGGGTAGGTCGGCTGACAACAAATGCTCTTAGTTTTCCTTCATCTAAAAATGAAAATGTCTTGATTTCCTCTTCATTTCTGAAAGAGATTTTTACTGAATAGAGGAGTCTTGGCTAATAGCTTTTCCTTTCAGCACTTGAAATATGTTGCATACTTCCTTCTGGCCTCCATGGTTTCTGATGAGAAATCATCTGTAGTTTGAATTATTTCTCCCGTAAAGATAAGATAGTATTTCTCTCTCACTGCTTTCAAGCTATTCCTTTGTCTTTAGTCTTAGAAGTTTGACTATGATGTGTCTTAGTGTGGATTTCTCTGGGTTTATCCTGTTTGGGAATTTCTGAACTTTATCCTGTTTGAGAATTTCTCAGCTTCTTGAATATATAGATTTACGTCTTTTGCCAAATTTAGGAACTTTTCAGCCATTATTTCTTTGAGTAGTTTTTCAGGCCCACCCTCTTTCTACTCTCCTTCCATGACTCTGGTGACATAAATATTAGATCTTGTTATAGTTTCACAGGTTCCTGAGGCTCTGTTCAATTTTTTTAATCTATTTTCTGTTTTTCAGATTATGAAATTTCTGTTGTTTTATATTCCAGTTCACCGATTCTTCCTCTGTCTCCTCCATTCTTCTGGTAAGCCCACCCATTGACATATTTATTTTGTTTAACGTGTCTTCCAGTTGAAAATTTTCCATTTGGTTCTTCTTTACATCTTCTATTTCTTTGCTGAGATGCTGAGACTTTCTATTTATTAATTTGTTTCAAGCATTTTTGTAATTACCTGCTGAAGCATTTTATGATGGCTGCTTTAAAATTTTTGTCAGATAATTCTAACATCTCTGTCATCTCAGTATTGGCATTTTTGTCCTTTTTCATTCAGTTTGAGATATTTCTAGTTGTTGGTATAGTGAGTGATTTGGATTGAAACCTGGATATTCTGAGTATAGATGAATTTCTCAAGATTTCATTTGTAGTAGAGACATGAGTACAACATACATTTTCTGATCCTTTTAATTCTACTATAAGGAAAACAATAGTACAAGCACAATAATAAATGCTAATTAGAGCTTGATCCTCTTAAGGGACAACAGAGAGTGGTGGGGACTGTGGCAAACTGGGGAGTAATCACTCCATCTAAAGGTGGCAGCTGCTACTTAGCTCCTAATGATTGTTGATGAATGGGATTGCAGGCCTAATGTTGTCAGATATTCTTATTTTTTAGGGAAAGGTAAACATCCAGATTTTTATATGTAATTTCTCTACTTTAAAATTATGAAAACCAATTTAAATTATTTAAAACAATATATCAGTCCACACCATGAAGACCAAACTAAACACAACAGTGATCAGAATGTAGTCTATGTATAGCCAGTTGACACCCTCTACTTTAGAAAAATATATTTTTCTAAGCAAGGATTTAGTGCCTGAAATTCATTTCTTTGTATTAGAAAGAGATATATTTTCTCATATGAGTAGCTCACAGGAAACCAAGAGTCAAGATGTGAATCCTCATCATAGCTGGAACTGGAACTGGACCAGTCTGGAGGCAACTCGGCACTGTTGATTTACTTGTGGTGTTATTTAAGAATAAATTATCTAGTCTTGGAAACATGAACTGATAAAGGACTCTTATAAGCTAATAGGCGTGCTCTTTGAGGCCTTAAGGTAAGACCACACACAGTGGGTAGGGGGTGGGATTTTCCCTGAAAGGAGTGGACATTCCCACTGTCAACCGTCCTGGGAATGGAAGAGCCCATAAAAGAAAAGGAAAATTGGAGGATGAGCCCTAGATTGAAGATGGGAAAATGCTGCAAGCTGGTCTGAGCCAACATATCCATTCCACATACATCAGCTTCCAACTGGTAAAAATCTTCAACCTCTAGTTTTGAGGCGTGTGGGAGCCACACGTCTTCTTCCCCACAACTTTCTACCAAACAGAATTCTGCTACTGTGACAATCTTTTTCATCAAGCAGAAACAAAAATGATCGATGTTTTCTAGAGGCTCAGGGAATCCCTAGCTGTCCTTTAGAAACTCAAAGAAGCACATTGCATGAAAGCTTCCCTCTTAGGCAAATACAACAATTTTTTTTGACAGCAGTATTAGGACAAACTCATGCCATTAAATGGTACAACATAGGACCACACGGTTGCTATCCTACAGCTCTATCCTAAAGGTGATAGGCTCCCCTGACTCTTATATCCTGTTCATGCAAGCGTTGAGATATCTGTACAATCTTTCTAAACAATCATATACAGTCATGTAACGCATAATGATGTTTTGACCTACAACAAACAGCATATATGAGAGTGGTCCCATAAGATTATGCTGTAGTACCATAGTTTTACTATACCTTTTCTATGTTAGATATGTTTATATACACAAATACTTATCTTGTGTTACAATTACCTACAGTATTCAGTACATAACATGCTGTACAGGTTTGTAGCCTCAGAGAAACAGGCTATACCACATAGCCGAGGTATACAGTAGGCTATACAATCTTGGCTTATGTAAGTACACTCTGTGATATTCACACAACAATGAAATCACCTAAGGATGCATTTCTCAGAATTTATTCCCATGGTTAACTGATGTACAGCTATATCTCAACATGACTCATTTCATCAGTGAAAATGTATTCCTATCATCCTTTACACTGCCTAACCATCACGCTGGTACAGATGTAGATAATGATGTTTGAAGCACTCACTGCAGCCACCTCTGCGTGGTGAGAACTCCAGAATCCTTCAAATGTTAACTTCCCCTTGAGTGTGGATACCCTCCATCCAGCGCAGAGATTAATGTTAACACACATGCATACATACATATTCACATGCACATAAATACACAGTTGCACACACATGAATATATGCACGTGCATGTGTGCATGCACTCCCACAAACATACACACGTACACATGCACACACCTGTGCATCACAGGCCTTCTAGAGTCTGCTTTTGAATCTGGATGCACCCCTTTGTCAATGTTTGACTTCAGGCCAGTTACTTACCCTCTCTGTATCTCAATTTCATCCTCTGTAAAATTGGGATGATAATAGCACCTACCCTACAGGATTGTTATAAGGATTAAATTGAGCTAATATGTGCAATGCTAGGAACAGAACTTGGTATATATTAAGCTCTACAGAAGTGTAAACTATGGTTACCATTATTTATGTTAATATATGGTTCATGATCAATTTTTTTTTTGATACAGTGTCTCACTCTGTCTCCCAGGCAAAAGTGCAATGGTATCATCATAGCTCACCGCAACCTCAAACTCTTGGGTTCAAGCGATCCTTTTGCCTCAGCCTCCCCAGTAGCTGGGACTACAGACATGTACCACCACACCTGCTAATTTTTCTATTTTTTGTAGAGATGGGGTCTCACTTTTGCTCCGACTGATCTCGAACTCCTGGCCTCAAGCAATCCCCTCACCTTGGCCTCCCAGAGTGCTAGGATTACAGGCATGAGCCACCATGCCTGGCATTTCCATGATCAATTTTAAAGTAAATGAAAGACACTATAATAATAGAGAATTCCTTCCTCTCTGTCCAGGCTGAGTGGGCAGCAAGGGTTGCAGAGAAGCTGATTCTGGAGAGTAGAAATAAGTTTGTGGGAAGGGGGACCCTGTCCCTTCTCCAGGACCACAGTCTGAGGCCTGAGGGGGACAAAGGCAGACACATCCAGTAGCCAGTTGGTAGTCACTCTTCGTGCCATAATTCTCTTCACTTACCCCTGAGTCATCAGTAAAATCTTATTTAAAGAGATTCAGCCCAGCCGAGCAGCTCTATACGGATTTTAAGAAAAGGATATGCTCACAATGTGGCCAGAGAAATGAAAGGGGCAGCAGTAGCTTGAGGAGTTGAGGGTGGGAGGGGTGGGTAGGAAGGGGCACCCAGAACTATGGGCACAGTGGCCTGCGGCTGAGCAGAGAGAGGCCGTCCACATCCGAGTGGCTGCAAAGGCACAGTTGAAGTGGGAACTGATGAGGCGACACCTGCTGCACCCCTCCCCACATAAAAACTGAACTACTGGATAAAGGAGGAAAGATCCCAGCCCCCAGCTCAGCCTGTCCCGGCCCCTCCGGCGTGAACCGCCCTCCAGGTTCGGAGAGCTTGTTCTGACCCTCCTACCAGCAGCGCCCCCTAGTGGCCAGAAAAGCTGCATAACCTGAACCATCCAGGAAGGACACCGGTTGTATCCTCAGAATCACAGAGACATGACATTTTCAAAAGCTCTATATAGCAGATGGTCAAAACCTTGAAATGCTCCAGGAAACTCATTTCTGTTACATATACTCATAATTTCACAAGGAAAACACACATAGAATATCTCTGCTGAAAAAGAAGCCTGTTTACATAAACGTATAACCAGTTCTGAAGTGTATTCACATAAACATAATTTTAATCTAGGTGTACTCTTTTAATGTAACATATTTTATAAACTTGTTACCATGTGACAAAAACTTCCACATAGTCATCGTTGTAACGACTGTCTTAGGTTGGGTCCCTCCAAAAAGCAGATGCAGAGACATGGATGTGAGTGCGAACAGTTTCTTTAGGAGGTGATTCCAAGAAGAACGTGTAGAAAATTGGGAAAGCGAGATAGAGAAGGGAAGGAAGCCAGTGAAAGGTGCACCACTGAGCAGGTTACCACCGTGGGCCCCCACTGCTCAATCCCCACAGGGGGCCTCTGGGAGACAGTGCAGAACACACCTTAGAGGTAGCCCAACCAAGGAGTGAAGCAGCCGGGTTGTTTTTCCACTACCTCGCATCAGCCAATGGTTGAGGAATCCTTCCAGACGGTGTTACATCCCAGCACTTTAAGGCTGCCCTGTTCACGGGCTAAGAGGGCTTCAACAGCCAGAGAAAGCTCACGGGCGAAGATTTGCAGGTGCTTACGGTTGGAAGCTGCTGGTCAGCAAACGCGTGCCTGGGAAGTCCTGACGTCATGCAGTCAGGACACAAGAGCGTCAGGTATGATAACGGCATAATATTTCATCACATTACTGCACTATTGTTTTTCTATTTGCTTTGAGAACAGACTTTAATTGTCCAAGTTTTAGAAAGAAGTCAATTGGTATAACACCCATGTAGAATTTAGAGTAGGAACTTAGAAAAGAGATGTATTAAATTGTTTTATAATCAACATTATGGAAAGCTGAAGACATGACTATTGTTCAAAAAGGGTTTATTTGCTTCACCCATTAGGATGGCTATAATAAAAAGAGAGGAAGAAAGTAACAAATATAAAGAGAGATGTGGAGAAAATGGAACCCTTGTGCACTGCCGGTGGGAATGTAAAATGATGCAGCTGCTATAGAAAATGGTATGGTAGTTCAGCAAAAAAATTTTAAATGGAATTACCATATGATCCAGCAATTTCCCTTCTGGATATATATATATATATATATATATACTCAAAATAATTGAAAGCAGGGACTCAGGTATTTGTACACCCATGTTAATAGCAACATTATTAGTAATAACCAAAAGATGGAAACAACCCAAGTGTCCATTGAGGTATAAATGGATAAACAAAATGTGGTATATACATACAATGGAATATTACTGAGCCTTAAATAGGAAAGAAATTATGACACTTTCTACTATATAGATGAACCTTGAGGACATTCTGCTAAGTGAAACAGGCCAGTCACAAAAGGACAAATACTGTATGATTCTACTTATATGAGGTACCTAGAGCAATCAAATTCATAGAGACAGAAAGAAGAAGGGTGGTTGCCTGAGGCTAGTAGGAGTGAGAATGAAAATTTATTGTTAAACGGGTATTGAAGTTTCAGTTTTAGAAGGTAAAAAACGTTCTGGAGATGGATGGTAGGGATAGTTGCATGATGACGTGAATGTGCTTAA
>CAUYRT010034728.1:0-10569 GCA_963574885.1 Lepilemur ruficaudatus
TAGGGGAGGATAAAAATAGCCCTTTAATACAAAGAAATGTATGAGAAACCTCCTTCCTGGTGCCAGTTGGAAGGCACTTATCCGTCCTTTAAAACGGCGGTGCCCAAACCCCAGGCTGTGGACTGGTACCTGTCCGTGGCCTGTTAGGACCTGGGCCGACAGCAGGAGGTGAGCGGCAGGTGTGCGAGCGAAGCCTGGTCTGTATTCACAGCCGCTCCCCATCTGTCGCGTCGCTGCCCGAGCTCCGCCTCCTGTCAGATCAGCGGCGGCCTTAGACTCTCGTAGGAGCGCGAGCCCTGCTGTAAACTGCGCGTGCGAGGGATCCAGGTTGCGCGCTCCTTTTGAGAATCTAATGCCTGAGGATCCGAGGTGGAGCAAGGTGGTGATTCTAGCCCTGGGGATTGGCTGCAAATACAGGTTATCGTTAGCAGAGAGGTCTGACTGCACAGAGACCACCATAAATCGATTGCTTGCAGAGCGTATCAAAACCCTATCAGTGGGTGGCAAGGGACAATGTAATAATAACAGAGATAAAGTGCACAGAAACTGTAACGCACTTGAATCATCCTGAAACGGTCCACGCCCCTGCTCCGGTCTGTGGAAACATTGTCTTCCACGGAACAGGTCCCTGGCGCCAAAAAGGTTGGGGGCCGCTGCTTTAAGACCTTGAGCGCTCTTGCCCATTTTAAGCCCGTGTGTTGTGTTAGGGTGACTGAGCAAAGCAAGTTACTCTCTGCCATTCCCTCTCCTGCTCTGTCTCATGGTGTTTCACTCATGTAAAGAAGTAGTTAAAACTGTTGGTATATAAGGGAAATAATTTATCAAGGTGAGTGTGACAGGTCGTAGATTTTCATAGCAGCCCTTTTCACTTAGGGAAGACTACATCAGTAAATAAAATGATAAGGAGAAAAGACAGAAGGAAAGTCATCTGATTCTTAAGCAAAAGTCCTTTGAAGATAATTCAAAAATTAAAAAGAAGTTTGCCATTTCCCTTACTTTAGAACTCTTGATTTCTCTACTTCACATAAATTTAAAACCCTTCCAATATCGTAAAGTGTTTAAAACCTATCCTCCCCAACAGATAGTGCTTTATCTTCTAATTTTAAGCCTCTTTTAGAGAGTTTGGTATGATTTGGACAGTATTTCCATTTATAATGTTTAAACACCGATCTGAACAGTGGAGTTGGTCATATTGACAAAGAAATATGAGACAAAGGGACAAAACTTAAGGTTCCTGATGACTGGATATAGAGTGGGCATTTGGAAACAGTCCCAGGTACAAAGCTGCCTGGGCCACATTTTATTTTTAGTCAGGGAAGGTTATTGTCAATTCATAGATTTAGAAGTGGACTCCAGGGGCTGGCTAGCGCTTCCCTTTGTTAAAAGCAAAGCATCTAGAGCACGTGATTTTCTGTTCTTCCAGAATTAAGTGCCACTAATGGATATGGCCGTGTACGATAGTTGGTGAGTGCCCAACTCTGGAACTTTGCCAAGAAGTTTTAGACCACCGTGATGCCCAGTCAGCTGTGCAGGGTGTAAATCATTTCTCAATATAGCTATGAAATGATCTGTCTAAGGAAATACAAATTTAATCTCCACTGGTTGCTCTGTCCAGTGTGCTCCAATCTTTACAGATAAGAGGTTCCCATTTTGCCCGACGTGTGTCTGTCTGGCTCAGCGTAAGCCGCCTCTCTCTTCCTGTGCACGGCGGCCCAACGCACTCAACGTCTGTCCCTCGAGTCCTTCCCCACCCGATCCCGCCTGTTCGGGATTTCCTTTTGGCATTTTGGACATAGATGTGTGATTATGAGAGTCTGTATGGACTTCCTGGTGTTACAGGTATCTCTTTGAATGTATTTCGCTTTTCCAGCTTTGTTAACGCGTTTCCATGACCTTATTTATCAGAAATGACTAGCACATTCTAATGCTTAATAAGCCAGCTCTTTACATGCACACGTGGGCTCCCTGAGATGTGGTTAATCACTTCTGGAATCTGCATCAACAGAGGAATAGATGTTAAGGATGTGTTTTTTCCCTGTTAGATGCATTTGTATCTCCAATAGTTCATTTTTAAATGTGAAAAACAAGCAAGGATTTGTTTCCATTGCTTTTACAGTCATCTCCCCTTATCCATGGGAGACACAGTCTGAGACCCCCAGTGGATGCCTGAAACCTCCAGTAGCACCAAACCTTACACGTTATGTTTTTTCCTATACATACATCCCTATGATCGAGTTTGATTTAGAAAGTAGACACAGTAAGAGATTAACAATAACTAATAATATACAACAACTATGGCAATATGCCAACATAACAATTTTTCTGTTTCATGCGGAAGTTATAATAGTAACTTAAATGACTTACCAAGTAAAGCTTTTTGCATTTATTATTATGGTTGAGGAATCTGCCAGAGGCAAGATCATGGGACATAGAAGCAAAAAGCAATGTATGTGGGATATTAAAATAAGCAAGAACCTTGAGTTAGAGGGAAGACAGTTGAAAATATTTCCCTGTTTGCTTTTAGATTCTCATAACCAACATCAAATAGTGCAGGGAAGGAAAAAACAGCCATTTTATAAATTCATATGCTCCTCTGCAGCCAAACTATGTTCAGTCAACAGGAAAGCATAACTCTGTCCTTCTTCCTGCAGGCCCGGCCAGCGGATTACCCTAAGGACTACCTTTCTCATCAAGTTCCCATATCGTTCCACAAACACTGGAACATCGATCCAGTGAAGGTATATTTCACATGGTTGGCTCCCAGCGAGGAAGACAAACCCAGGCAGGAGACACAAAAGGGTTTTAGAGAAGAGTTATAAACCATGGTGGCCTCCGAGCACGGTTTGGGCAGGACACAGAGCTGGCGACTGTGGCATCATCCGGCTGTGCTGTGCTCAAACTGCTCGTGTCGGCTGCATGACATCGGATGCTTCCTGACTTTAGGTGGAAATTATGTATATGGTGTGTTTTGATGGGGGACGAAAAGGAGTCCAGGGGAAACAGATTTTTTTTTTCTGGGAAAAATCACTTGCTTTTGACTTACGCAGTTGTTGTAACACATAGTGATTACTGTGCATTTTCCAAGCTGTGATACAGCAGTGTTACTACTGTCACAGGAAAATAAATGGTGCCAGAAGTCCTCTCCTGTTCGCTCTCTTCATTGTGATAGAAGTTTCAGCTGGGCGTGAGCCTGGGGAGATGACTGTCTATTCTATACACGTATAAAGAAGAGTGAAAGTCTTTGACATGGATATATTGCCAATGGGATGAACTTTTAAACCGTATTATTGGTGATGAAGATTATTTCCTGGGAACTCAGTAGGAATAGTGCTATGTTGAGGACCATTCATAAAACATCATGAGAGGCAAGATATGAAATCCCCTGTAGTCTATAATCACGGTTATGTTTTATCTATTCTTTTGCTGTTTGTGCCTCATAAAAGAGAATAAGAGATCTTCTGCTAGAGCTTCCTATTTCTTCAGAAGTTCATCTGTGTTGTTTCTCCCTGAAGCCTTTCTTTATGGCCTACTTGTAACATGAAAGTGTAGCGGATGCTGCCAGAAAATAGTGTCCTTGATGTTTTAAAACAATGTTGACGTGGTTTATTCAACTCAGCAAGCTCTGTGTGAGTCTCAGGCAGTGAATTAAATCTGGACCTGATGTTTTACTCTAGTTCTTCGTTGAATGTTACCTAATGACTCTCTCCTGACTCAGAATGGACCCCCTCAGCGCGCCGGGAAACCGTGAGGAAGGACAACATGGTGATCTGGCAATTTCTCTGGGTTCTTAGAGAATGAAATTTGAACATAGTATTTTGAAACAGTTCTAATTTTCAAATTACATCTTTAATATATAGTAATTTAACACATTCAGTAGTAATGTATAAAAAGTACTCTGTATTTTTATTATGTTTTTAATTATGTGATTCAGTTTTATAAAGGTATTTGCATACAGTTTAATGTTTTAAACTAATTTTGGTAAAGTAGTTTTCTCTTCTGTTTCTTTTTATTAAAAGCACTATTCATTAACTTTGTTTATAATGCTTCTTATAGCCAAGCACAGAGTAAAAAGCCATACCCCCAAAGTACCTGTGTGGTTTTTAATAACATTTGTTTTGCAGCTTAGGTGACTTGTTTGCAATATGATGCAGTCGTATTTACCATTTTTCCAAATTAGCAACTGCCAGGACTAGTGTGTTGCCATGACAACGGAATCCACTGGATTAAGTTTTGTGAAGATGGATCTTGTGGCCCATCCTAGGAATGGGAGGAGCAGCTGTATGGGAGGCACCAGAAGGATCTCTGGATCCCACCAGGTTTCTGCAGACAGCCTCAGCTTTGCTGCCGTCATAGCTGGGGTTGTTGTCATTGCTACCACGGTAATCCCCTTCCTGTCATCTATCATACTACTCCCGGAGGGCCCTGGCTGCCTGCACCTGTGGAAAAGAGTCTTCAGTTCTGCTCCTGCCCGCTAATTGTCACCACTCAGAGGACCGTATGCTCACCTGACGGGATTGAATCCGCCGTCAGTATGTGAAGATCCACGTCAGGTTTTCTTCTGTGGTAGGATCAGTGCCTTCTACTGACGCGGGAGCACCTCCTCTAGTACTTCTAGGTGTTTTGTTAATTATGTTTACTTTTTGGAACCGTGTAAGTCTAATCATGAATAAAAAGATCTTTGCCTAAGTTTGTGATTTCTCAAATGTTGTGTTTGTTAGACCAGACTAGAGAGGGGAGGATGGCAATGGAATGAATGAAATCAGAGGAGAAAGTTGACAACTCAGTAAATGCAGTTTTAAGAGAGAAAAATTAATTAAAAGCTACCCTTTTAAGAGAAAACAGTCAGAAGTTGAAAATATATTTATCCAAAGTTGATAAATCCATCATGTTTTATTATATAGGGAATCAGATGTTATTTTGGAACTGATTCCCATATCTAAAGAACTCAATTTTGAGTCTGACCTTTCCAGAACAGATATTGTTCTATTCATATTTCCTTTGCTCTTGAATAGGGATTTCCTTCCAATTGGTCAATTTTTAGCCTAGGGATGTTAACATCAAGGATTTATGTGTGGAATAACTGGAATGTCGTTTTTGCTTTTAAGCCATTTCTGGTGATACAGCCAAAGTAGGTTGTCTGTGTAGGATTTTTACATCTTGCAGCTAAATCAGAGATTCAGACACAAAAATAGCCTTTATTGAATTCTTGGGAACATAAGACATTAGCACCTAGGCTACCAGTGATGCCATGCGTGGGTATGTAAATATCAGTGCTCTTTGAAAACCTTTAGCGTTCCTGTATCCATAGCCATTATAATTATTTATGCATATCTCCTCAAAAATTAACATAGGTGACATTTGTAAGCATGTTTCTATCGTTTTCCATTTATAATCATAGATGTCATTTCTATGGAATAAACAAATCTATCGATAGGTTTTCAGCAACTGTTTATTAGACACTCACTATGTGCCGGACATTCAGGGATGCCCCTTTTGTGTCCCACTCACCACTCCGTCCCTGCTGTCTTTGCAGTCCTGGCACATAGTAGGTGCTGTTGTTTCATGTTCCCAAACCTTCCACAAACATGTCACCTGCAAAATGTGTTTTTCTCCTATCTGTAGAAAATAAAGTCAAGGCTTTGTTTCTGGTGCTAATTTAGCTCACGTTTGCACTTTATTCACTTATTTCACAACATTTTGAGGCAAAAAGGGGAATGTTTCATAACTGTAAAAGGGGCAATTTAACAGGAAGACATAACCATGCCAATTTTGAATGTGTCTAATAACATAGCTTCAAAATACATTTTACAAAAAAGAAAGGAGAAGTAGAAAAATTCAGTCATGGCTGGAAGTGTTAACACAGTGATTTCAGTAATTTATCATGCCAGCAGACAAAAATCAGTAGAATTAATAGAACTACTACCAAACTCAGCCTAATTGGCGTTTATGGAATGCCACTCTCAACAAGAGCGGAATATGAAGTCTTTTTAAGTGCGTATGAAATGTTAACCAATACAGAACACAACAGGCCATATGTTAAAGAATTAAAAATTTTATTATGTAATTAAAAATTTAAAACTTTCTTGCAAAGAAAACTCTAGGCCCAGATGGTTTCATCAGTGATTTTCCCCAGGCATTTAAAGATGAAATATTGTATAAGAGTTTATGTTACATAAACTCCTTCAAAACACAGTGAAAAAGGAAACATTTCCCAGCGGGATTTATGAGACCAGAATTTCCCTGACACCAAAATCTGACAAATTAAAATCACAGGCCAACATCTTTCATGAACGTAAAAGACAATGATGCTAAACAAAATGATATTCAGCAATATGTAGAAAATACATCTAAAACGATAGCAAATCATGACCAAATGCGTTTATCCCAGGGATGCCAGTCTAGTGTAACATTCAAAAATCAAGTAATTTGCCACATTAACAGAATAAAGGAGCAAAGTTGTGTAACTATTTTAATAGCTGCTGCAAAAAGAAAAAAAGCATTTGATAGAATTCAATATCCAATCATAATAAAACTCAAAAAACTAGGAAGAATAGGTAAATTCCTCAATATAATAAAGAGCATCTACAAAACACTCTACAGCTATCATAATACTTAATGTTTCCACATTGAATTATTTCTCCCCTAAATTTGAGGAAAAGGCTGGGATGTTATCTGTTCAGCATTGTTTAGGAGATCCCAGTCAGGGCAAGAAGGCAAAGAAAAGAAAGAAAACTATATAAAGAGTAAAATGAAGTAAAACTATATTGACAGATGATTGTATACAAAGAAAATCCAAATTATAAATGAATACAGTGAGATCACTAGATACAAGGCTGTACAAAATGAATTATATTTTTACATACTAGCAATGGACAATTAGAAAATAAAATTGGGAAAACAATGTCATTTAAAAATGTCATAAGAATATGAAAGACTGTTCTCACCACCAAAAATATGTGAAGGGTTGGATATGTTAATTAGCCTGATTGTGATAATCATTTCACAATGTGTATATATATGCAGTCATCACATTGTACGTCATGAATATGTGCAATTTTTATGTGTCAAGTATACCTCAAACCTGGAAAAATTATTAAATATCTAGAAATAATATAGTTGCAAGACCTCTGCACTGAAGACTATAAAAGATTGAGAGATATTAAAAAGAAATTAAAGTTTATCATTTCATATACTGAAATATTCGATATTGCTAGAACTACAATGATCTCAAATTGATTTATGGATTCAGTTCCAATCAAAACCTCAAATTTTTGGCCGGGTGTGGTGGCTCATGCCTGTAATCCTAGCACTCTGGGAGGCCGAGGTGGGTGGATCATTTGAGCTCAGGAGTTCAAGACCAGCCTGAGCAAGAGCGAGACCCCATCTCTACCACAAATAGAAAAAATTAGCTGGGCATGGTGGCGCATGCCTGTAGTCCCAGGAGGATCACTTGAGCCCAGGAGTTTGAGGTTGCTGTGAGCTAGGCTGACGCCATGGCACTCTAGCCGGGGCAACAGAGTGAGACTCTGTCTCAAAAAAAAAAAACTCATTTTTTTTCATATGTGTAAATATTGAAAAATTGATTATATATGGAAATGCAAAGGACCTAGAATAGCCAAACTAATTTTGATGACAAAATTTGAAGATTTACGTTAATAGATTTGAGGACTTACATAAATCTATAAATGTTTTATTGGCATGAGGATAGAAATTAGATCAACTGAACAGAATACAGAGTCCATATCTGATCATTTGATTTAAGACAAAGGCATACATGCGATTCTTGCAGGAAATGATCTTTTCAAAAAATGTGGAGAAATTAGATATCCATATGGAGCAATATGAGGCAGCCATTAACTTTGATGGATTTTAGACATCACATTGAATGATGAAGCTATAAAGCATCTAGAACAGTTTTCAACTTGGGGCCTTTGGCCCCAGGAGACATTTGGCAAGGTTTTGGGTTGTCACACTAGAGTGGAGGTGCTGCTGGCATCTGATGTCCAGAGATGCCGTTAAACACCCTGCCGTGCACAGGGGAGTTCCCCACGACAAAGCCCCACATCTAGCCCCAAATGTCAATACTGCCAAGGGTGAGAAACCCTGGTCTGTAAGAAAGCCAGACTAGAAGAGTATCTTCGTGAGCTTAGGTAGGCAATGAATTACGTAAACAGGTCATAAAAAGCACTATCCATAAAATAAGGAATGGATGTTTGATTTTATTTTAAATAAAACCATTTTTTTTCCTATCAAAGAAAAGGAAAAGGCAGGTTGCAGACTGGAGAAGATGAGTATGATACATACATCCGACAAGGACTCTGTGGCAGGCCACTCTAAGCAGACGCCGTGATCCCTGACTCCTGGTATTCATGCCCTTATGTCATCCTCTCCCCTTGAGTTTTAGCGGGACCTGTGACTTACTTCTGACCAATAGGAAATGGCAATTGTGGCGAGCCGCATGTGATTACGGGTATGTGGCTATGTTCCCAAGCCTGCGACGAGCGTCTCTTGGAGACACTCTCCTTTGCTGGCTTTGAGGAAACAGGCGGCGTGAGGAGAGCCCACGTGGCGGGAAACGAATGGTAACCTCCAAGCAACAGGCAGCAAGAAACTGAGGCTCGCAAGCTGACAGCCCACGGGGAACTGAACGCTACCGACAACCACGTGAACTTGGAAGAAGGTCCTTCCCCACTTGAGCCAAAGACGAGACCACAGCCCAGGCCGGCGTGCTGATTGCGGCGCTGCGAGAGACCCTAAAGCAGAGGGCCCGGCTTAGCTGTGCCGAGACTCTTGACCCACAGAAACTGTCAGATAATAAATGTATGTCATTTTGCACCACCAGGCCTGTGGCAATACTGCTGTGCAGCAGTAGGTAATACAGACTCCGAGCCAGGGTTTCCCTATAGATCCGAGACAAAAGTCGAAAGTGTCCAAAAGACTTCAACAAGCTCTTCGCAGGAAAGGAAGTGTAAATGGCTCATACATGTATTTTAAGTGCTCAGCATCGTCAGTATCATAGAATTGCACGTTAACCCCCCCCCCAGGGAGATACACTACACGCCTGCAGCAATGGCTAAAACTAAAAAGACTAACACTTCTGAGTGTTGACAAGAATGTGGATTCTTGTAAAGTGTTGCTGAGAGTATGAAATGAACGGCCACTTTGGAAAACCATGCAGCACTTTCTACTAAAGCAAACCAGCCGTATACACCAGGGTTCATTAAACTGCAGCCCATGGGCAAAATCCAGCCCACCACCTGCTTTTGTGAATGAAATTTTATTACACAGGCACGCCCACGTGTTTACTTACTGTCTATGGCAGAGTTGACTCATCAGGACAGAGAACGTGTGGGTCGCGCAGACTAAGCATTCACTACCTGACTTTTTACAGAAAAAGTTGACTGTCCCCTGGTCTATACTGTGTCTCAGCAGTGCCTAAGTTCCACAAAATGAAATGTTCGAGAGAGTACATGGTAGCTTTATTATAACAGCCCCAAAGTGAAAAAACCTGACTTTCTGCCAAGAAAAGAATGGATAAATGGTGATCTATCCACATAGTGGCATACTTCACAGCAACCAAAAGGAGAAAACTATCGGTAGACATTACAACATGAATGAGTCTCACAAGTATATTGAGCAAAAGAAGGCAGACACAAAAGAGAACATATGTGATTCCATTTATATGAAATTCAAGAATAGGTAGAAATAATAAAGGTTGGAATAATGCAAACTTCTGATGGTGGGGTATACACAGGGAAGCCTCCTAAGGGACCCTTCCTAAGGTGTTGGAATTGTTCAATGTCTTGATCAGTGTGTATACATAAATAAGAAATCATCAAGTGTACACTTTATGTACTTCATTATGATGTCCCTCCATTAGAAAATGCATGTTTATTGTAGAATATTTGGAAAGTATAGACAAGTTTAACAAAGCACTTGGAAATTCATGCAGAATCCTAGTATTCAGAGGGAAACTACTCCAAACTACTTCTCAGTGGCTCCCATCAGCAGGTACACGATCCTGACTGGTTCTACCAAAACATCAATCATGATCACCTGGGCTAGTTAGTGTCTTCCAGACTTCTCCACGTAAAGCAACCATTTTCCCCTTTGTATTTGATTGGCATTTTGTGAAGAGACGTTCTGAAATTACCCTGTTCCTCCTCATACTTCCACCCACCAGACTTGGCGTCCATTGATGGCTCTTGTTTGCATTGCTAGAATATTTTTGCACCTATTTTGTATATTTCAAATTCAGTATTGGCCTGAGCTTCTCCACCAGACACTGGCAGCACTGTGTGAGGTCTCCTCGGCTGCTGAAGAGTGGCATGCTCATTACATACTTAGATGCTCAAATTTTTCTAGATTTGGTCAGTGGGGTCCGCTTTCAAGCTGGTTCCTATTCTTTTGAACATTGTTTCATTCTGTGGCAAAAAAAAAAAAAAAAAAGTTGTGATTTTTCTAATCCAGGATTGGAATCAGCTATTTCTCTGAGCAGCTCTGGTTCTTTTTAGTGAATGATGATATTTAGAAACCAAGTTAGGATACTCAGTGTGCTCATTGGCACTG
>CAUYRT010034729.1:0-49026 GCA_963574885.1 Lepilemur ruficaudatus
ACTCTGGGAGGCCGAGGCGGGCGGATCGCTCAAGGTCAGGAGTTCGAAACCAGCCTGAGCAAGAGCGAGACCCCATCTCTACTAAAAACAGAAAGAAATTAATTGGCCAACTAAAAATATATGTAAAAAATTAGCCGGGCAGGGTGGCATACGCCTGTAGTCCTAGCTACTCGGGAGGCTGAGGCAGGAGGATCGCTTGAGCCCAGGAGTTAGAGGTTGCTGTGAGCTAGGCTGACGCCACAGCACTCACTCTAGCCCAGGCAACAGAGTGAGACTCTGTCTCAAAAAAAAAGAAAAAAAAAAACGTGGTCTACACATACGATGGAATACTAGGCGGCCTTCAGAAAGAAGGAAATTCTGTAATACGCGACAACAGGGATGAACCTTCAGGACGTTATACCAAGTGAAACAAGACAATCACAAAGACAAACGCTGCCTGATCCCACTTACATGAAGTGTCTACAACAGGCTAATTGATAGAATCAAAGAGTGCAATGGTGGTTGCCAGGGGCTGGGGGGAGGAGGAAGCGGGGAGTTGTCATCAAAGGGCAGAACCTTCAGTTAAGCAGGCGAGTAAACTCGATTGTACCGCAGGGAACAATGATGCGTTGTATACTGAGGCTATTTAAGAGGGTAGGTGGCAAAATGGAAAAGGGTAGATCTCATGTTAAGTGTTCTTACCATAATTAAATAAAATTAAAAATAGAAAAAGGGCAGGGTGGGAGGGAGAGGGAAAGACAGATTCCATTCTGAAAAGGGAGGGATAGGAGACCAAAGGCTTCACAGCTAGCCTGAAGGAAGCGGAAGGTAGAAAAAGCCGTTTCCAAAAAGCCTAAGACCTCCCACAATGAGAGAGCAGACATAAGATTCTCCCATGGTGGCCTGACCTTTTCACCAGTCCTTGCAGAGACTGTGGCCAAATTTCCAAGTACCTGTGAACCGGGAGTGCAAAGTAACGAAATCCCTCTGACTCTGCAGGAAGATAACCACCCCACCATGGAGGGCCTGGGGGGCCTGCACAAGACAAGAACTGGGCCTGCAGGTGCTCCTTGGTCTGCGCCTCCTCATTAGAGACAGGCTCTCTGCAGGGTGGGAGCAGAATCCCAGAGTCTCCCTGTTCCAGCCCCTGCCTGTGACCAGATGGGGTCATCTCAAAACCCAGGCCCTAAGTCTGCACATCACAAAATTGCTAGTGTCAACCACGTGCAGAGAGGAAGGGCTTTAGCATCAGGTGGTGGCCAGAGGTCAGGGGTCAGGGTGAGCATGAAAGGTAAACCTGCGTGGTAAGGAAGACTGGGTTCAGATCTCAGGTCCCCCACCGACGAGCTGGGCAACATTGAGACAGGCACTTAACCTTCCTGTTTCTCAGTGTTATCATCTGTGAAACGGGGATAATGATGAAAATAGTGCCCATCTCATAGTGCCATGATGAAAATTATATAGAATTACGGCCGGGTGCGGTGGCTCATGCCTGTAATCCTAGTACTCCGGGAGGCCGAGGCGGGCGGATTGCTCAAGGTCAGGAGTTCGAAACCTGCTTGAGCAAGAGCAAGACCCCGTCTCTACTAAAAATAGAAATAATTGGCCAACTAAAAATATATACAAAAAATTACCCGGGCATGGTGGCGCATGCCTATAGTTCCAGCTACTGGGGAGGCTGAGGCAGGAGGATCGCTTGAGCCCAGGAGTTTGAGATTGCTGTGAGCTAGGCTGATAATATAATTCTAATTATATAGAATTACATATATAACATAAAAGAAATTAAAAATCTCAGGACCACCCCTCAACTCCTCCCGAGAAAGGGCAGGTAAAGGCCTCATTCAGAAAGGACATTTCCGGCTGGCCTCCCAGAAGCAAAGATATGCAAATTGTAACCAGCTCTGCAAGCTAAATCTAGCTCCTAAAACTAACTCTGTTCACTTCCTCACTAATGATGAATTACAAGTTTACCTTCCCAGGTGAAAGAGACAAGACAGGATCCAACATTCCTCCACCTACCCAGGGACATCTACATAATTGCTGCTTCCTTTATTCCCTTTTTCTCTACTAACATTTGCCTCTTCTGGGGTAAAATGTAGATTTTCCTGGATCTCACAAGACTATAACCATTTTGCCTCACTATCCGGCACCCCCTGCATTTTTTTTTCCTTTCTGTATCCCCTACTCCCCTTAAATATTAAAACTTCCAAATTCCTTTTCAGAAAAACAGCCGCAGACTTGTCTGTGGTTTGTGTTTTTCCTGGGCATGTCCTCAACTTTGGCTTAATCAGTCTCCATTGATAGAGTTTTTGCCTCAGTCACTTACTTTGGGTTGTCAATAGACACAGTGTAGTACTCAAAAGTGCATCAGCATCTAGTCAGGGCTCAAGTATCTGCTCCCTGTGATAATCTTACCATCATCATCAAGGCTCAGCGCATCCCAACTGGGTGAGCTAAACAAAGTTCTCCTCTCCGAGCCTCCCTCTGCTGGAGGTATCCACGCCCACTTCCGAAGAAGGAATAAAATAATTCGTGTTCAAGTACCCAACTGCCCCAGGAAAAAGCGTGAGAAACGGTAGCTCTAATTATGATGATTTCTCGAAACAGCGGGCCTTTGTTTGCGACCTTTTTTTCTGACCCCGGAATGCCCTATGTTTAGCACTTAATTTCCTTGAGGGCAGGAACTAAAACTGTATTCCCAAGACCCACACTGGAAGCTACGAGGACATGAGGTTTAGCAGCTGTTTCTTTGATCCTGCCCCTAAAAGGTCACCACCAAACCAGCATATGCAGAAATGGTAACTGGCTGTGTTTAGGTTTAAAAAAATGAAGGCCACCAAAGAGAAAACGTGACCACGCTGAAGTCTACGAGCCGGCCCGGGAAGGAAATCTGGGGCGGCAGAGGAACACCGTGTGGTTCCTGAGAGCAGAGTCGGGGGTTTCAATGCTGAAAAGGTGGACCTCCCGGTGCTGTGTGAATGCAGCCCAGATACCAGAGCTCGGGAGAGTCGGAAAACCTGCTTGAGTGTAGGGCTCATTCCAGCCCAAAGCCTGAGGACGGCCGCCCCGGGGCACAGATGCCAGGTGCTCTGAACATACACTCCAGTTAGCAGCGGTAGGTTTTTCAGGAAAAAAAGAAGAGGGATTTCCTAAATGGTTTTCCAAACATTTACATTAAAATAGCAAACTCTAGATTGGCCATCCATTGTTCTTTATAGAACAGATTCCAATATCACAAAGACAATGCATGAGGCAGCGAGTCAGGAACAAAGGTGCCCTTAAACGATTGCCCCCAGGAAAGGGGCAATTAGAGACTAAAGCCACATTAGTCTCTCGGGGCCTGATAAATTTGGCATAGCTGCTCTGAGGTATTTTTCTTTCCTCATTTGGTAAAACAAATCCCACTGTTCCTCGCTCAGGAAAATGTCCTCAGTTAGGTCCAGTAAGGGAGGGCCTGGGTCTTCCACGACGCCAAGTTCATGATCTTTTACCAGCTTCAGCTCACGGGAGCCCCTCGCGGCGAAACACAGCATTTGGCTTTAATGGTTCTTAGAAAGAGCTGCTGTCGATGGGAAAAAATATTTCACAGAGTGATGGGTTGTCGGGCGACCTTTCTTTCCCCCCCACCCTCCTTTCTTGTGTTTCTCTGCTTCTCCTTCAGTGATCCTCTGTATTATTTTCATGTTTGAAAAAGACTTTCGAGAAACATCATCATAGCCAGGAGGGCGACCTTCTCCTATAGCTCTGTAGAGCACCTGCTATGGCACCAGCCCTCGATCCATCGTCAGCAACAGAAACTGACAAAATACAAGAGCGACAGTCTTCAGGCATTGAGCCCCAGGCAGCACGAGCCTGTGGCCCCTGAGAGGAGCGAGACTCGTAAGGCGAGCCCCCCTCCCTCCCTCCTTCCTGGGAAGTTTCCTCACCACTGCACAGCGAGCTCAAGGCCAGGCAGAGCCCCGTGGTCCTGCTGAGCTGAGAAGGCAGGGTCAGCATTTGGAGCAGCAGAAATGGCTGGAAATGGTGGGGCAGGGTGCCAGAAAGGGGCAATCTATGCAGATGGGGTCCTAATGTCTGGCAGGGGAGAGGAGGGCGTCCTCTGCAAGTCTTTGACTAGCGGAAGGGCTGCACATGCATGGGGGAAGATGAGCCCAGGCCCACCAGGGAGCACCTGCTTCAGGTTGAGGGTGAAATAGATCCCAGAAGTCTGGCAGTGCCAAAATGGACAGAACCTCCCTCCGCCACCTGGTAACCGGAGGCTTCCAGCAGAGACACTAGAAAATCCCCTCCCTAGCAGTAAGGACCACACCCTAGACTAAGGCCTCCTCTAGATCTGCCTTAAGAAAGCCTAAAACCAAGTCCAGGTAAGACCCCAACAACCCCAAGAGAGACAGCCTTTGCACATCAAATCACTCACACTAGAGGGGCTTGGAAACTGCTTTCCCTTGCCCAGGTCTGCCCTAGCAACGCATAAAACCAAATAGATCAGCCAAATATTTGGAAATTAAATGACATTTCTAAATAACCCACAAGTCAAAGAAGAAATCACAAAGGAAGTTAGAAAATATTTCAAACTGAAAATGAAAATACAACATATCAAAATTGGTGGTATCAAAATATAAAGTATATCAAAGTATATCAAAATACTTACAGGAAAATTTTAATAGTTAGAATAGAATAGAATGGTTATATTAGAAATGGTTAAATTAAGAAGCTAGGAAACCAACAGAAAATTAAACTCAAAGTAAGTAAAAGGAAAGCAATAATAAAGACCAGAAATCAGTGGATTAGAAAACAGACAAAAAAGAGAAAAAAATGATCAAAACCAAAAGCTGGTTCTTTGAAAAGATTAATAAAACTGATGAACCCATAGCAAGACTAATCAAGAATAAGAAGAAGTGAAAACACAAATTCCTGATGTCAAAATGAAAAGATAGCAGTACAGATCCTCTAGACATCAGAAACTTTTGCCTGGTGCCCTGGTAAGTGCCTGTGGTCCCAGCTACTTGGGAGGCTGAGGTGGGAGGATTGCTTGAGCCCGGGAGTTCTGGGTTGTGGGGCCTGCGCCAATCAGGTGTCTGCACTAAGTCTGGCATCAACATGGTAACCTCCCAGGAGGAGGGGACCGCCAGGTTGTCTAAGGAGGGTGAACCGGCCCATGCTGGAAATGGAGCAGGTCAGAACTCCCGTGCTGAGCGGTAGCGGGACTGCACCTGTGAGCAGCCACTGCTCTCCAGCCTGGGCGACACAGTGATACCCTGTCTTAAAAAAAAAAAAAGGCAGAGAAAGAAAGAAAGAAAGGAAGGAAGGAAGGAAGGAAGGAAGGAAGGAAGGAAGGAAGGAAGGAAGGAAGGAAGGAAGGAAGGAAGAGCTTCTTAGATGAAATACACAAATCCCTTGAAGAACACAATTTACCGATACATCTATATTTACTTTAAAACTTGAGCTTGTAATAAAAAGTAAAATCTTCTCACAAAGAAATCTGCAGACCCAGATGATTTCATGGGTAAATGCTACAAACACTTAAGGAGGAAATAAATGCCTAGGAAATCAAAGTGAAAGAAATACTTCCCAACTCATTCTGTGAGGCCAATGTAACACTGATATGAAAACTGATGCCACCCAAAGATATAATCCTTTGATACACAGGCAGAGGCTTTCTCTAAACTCCCCTTACCTGCCTATAAGGGATCCTCCAAAGAAACTCAATTGTCATGAATCTCCTCCCAGGAATCTTTGGAACCAGGAAAGGTTAACACAGGAGGGTGGAGGCTGACAGCCCAGGCAGACTATCACCTACACTGAGGGCTGCTCCAAGACAAAGTTATATTACCTGAGAGACATTTTACCTGCATAACGAGACCACCTGTATTCACCGTACATTTCCTCCCCTCCCCTCCCATAATTTACGTCCCACCACCCCATAGAAGCCCCAAGCCCTTGTTCCTTTCTGTAGCTCAGGGTGCCATACAAGCTTCAGTCATCTGACCCTTCTTCAAGTCTCATATTTTGTGGGACTCGTATGTGTATGAACATAATTAAATACGATTTTCTCCTGTTAATCTGTCTTAGATCAACTTAATAGGTAGCCCAGCCAAAAAGGAGGAAGGGAAGCCATTTTCTGCTCACCTGTGCTCACAAAGACATTGGAAGAAAGAAAATTACAGACTAATATTTCTCATGAACATAGTCTCAAAAACTTTATAATAATATTAGCAAATTGAATCGAGCAATACCTAAAAAAACATAATACCAATTATGACCAAGTAGAGTTTATCTCAGAAATACAAAGTTGATGTGACATTTAATAATCAATCAGTATAATTCACCACATGAATGGAAATAAAAGAGAAAAACAATATTACTTGCTTGATAGATGCAGAAAAGCATTTGACAAAATTCAACATTAATTCATGATAAAAACTCTTACGAATCTAGGACCAAAGGAAAATTTCCTCATCCCAAGATGAGCTGTAGAAAACCTACAGCTAACATCATACTTCCCCCCTAAGATTGGGTATATGACAAATATGTCTATTTTCCTCACTTTTATTCAGTATTATACCATAGATTCTAACCAATGCAATAAGGTAAGAAAAAGAAATAAATGGCATGGAGATTAGAAAGAAAGATGTGAAACTTTGTCTTTCTAAAGATGACATGATTGTCTAATACAAAATCCTAAGTAATCTAGAAAAAAACTACTAAAACTAACAAGTGAATTTAGCAGTTGCAGAAGGTCAATATATAAAATGTCAATACATTAAAAATTTTGAAAATATAATTTAAAAATCATATTTTCAATAATATTAAAAACAAATACTTAGGAATCAACTTACTAAAAGCATGTAAGCTCTCTTCACTGAAAATTTAAAATCACTGCTGGAGTAAATTAAAAACATAAATGGTGAGATATACCATGTTCACGAATTAGATGTTTGTTCTTCCAAAATTAATGTATAGATTCCATGCAATTTTAATAAAAATCCTGGCAGACTATGTCTTTGCAGAGACTGACAAGCTGATTCTAAAATTTGTAGAGTGATGCAAAGAACCTGTAATGGCCAAAACAGTTTTGAAAAAGAACTAAGGTAGAGAACTTACCCTACCAGATTTCAACACTTGATATTAAGTTGTAGTTATGAAGACGGTGTGGCAGAAAGAATATGAATTCTTTCCCAAACAGGAAAGAATCCGAATGTTCATCAATAGGAGAATGGGTAAACAAATTGTCGTATTAATATATTCCTATACAGTGTAAAACTGTTGTAGGGGATCAGAATATGCCCCCCCAAAATATGCCTCATTGGCATAAAGATTATTTTGAGCTGATTATTTTGAGAAACTGCAGACACGGGAGAAGTTCTGAAAACAGAGTAGGAGTTACTCTTTTGTAAGGGAATTTACATGTATAAAGGAAATCTCTGTTTGTAAGTGTCTCCCTCTCTCTACCAGGAAGAGAAGCATGATTCTAAATCACTAGAAACTCTTATCAATGGAGGAGACACCAACTTGAATCTTCGTAACAAGTTGTATACTGTGCTTGTATACTGTGCTTTTCCTGGGGGTCTCCCCATAACTAACTGCCTCCCACCAGGTACTTCTTTCTTTAAGCCAACTGATAGTGGTATTTAAGCCAGAATTCAAAGCCACCTCTCAGAGATTTACTTCTCTGGGTATCTCCCACGTTAAAAAAAAAATAAAATAAAATAAGGTAGACAAGTTTTTTTTTTAGAGACAGAGTCTTGTTCTGTCATCCAGGCTAGAGTGCAGTGGTGTCATCATAGCTCACTGCAGCCTCGAACTCCTGGGCTCAAGCAATCCTCCTGCCTCAGCCTCCCAAGTAGCTGGGACTACAGGTGCATACCACCACGCTGGGCTAATTTTTTTTTTTTTTTTTTTTTTTTTTTTGTAGAGACTGGTCTATGTTGCCCAGGCTGCTCTGGAACTCCCAGCCTCGAGCGATCCTCCTACCTCACCTCGGCGTCCCAAAGTCCTGGGATTACAGGTGCCCAGCCTAGGGCATTTTAATAAACTTCTATTTGCTTTTCTCTATTAACTTGTCTTTTTTTACAGGGGGTCCCAGCTTCCTCCCCTACACTGGGTGCAGTGAAAATCTCTGCGCAATGAAAAGGGACAAACTATGATACTGTGCACACAGCATCATGTTTGAATCTCAAAAACATTTTGCTGGGCCTGACGCAGTGGCTCATGCCTATAATCCTAGCACTCTGGGAGGCTGAGGAGGGTCTCTTGAGCTCAGGAGTCTGAGGTTGCAGTGAGCTATGATGACACCACGGCACTCTATCCAGGGCAACAGACAGAGACTCTGCCTCAAAAAAAAAAAAAAAAGTTTGTTGAGCAAAAGAACGCATAGTATAGAATACATCGTGTAGGATTCCAGGTATGGAAAGTTTTAGAACAGGCAGAGCTGAGTGGTGGAAATCGGAACATAGGCTGCCTGGCTCTGGGGGAGGAGGATAGGAGATGAGTGACAGCAAAGGGACCCTAAAGAAGGTCCCCGGGTCATGGACGTGCTCCGTGTATGTACTGAGGTGACAGTCACATGAGTGTACACATTTCTCAAATGTCCTGCAACTGCACGTTTTACATGTGTGCATTTTATTATGCGTAAATCATGCCGCAGTAAAGTTTAAAAGAATGAAAAAATGTCATACCTATGCAACACAGCAGATGAATCGTATTTGTGTTTTTTATAATAAAAGGTGCTCACAAAGTGGTGGGAAACCCAACACGTGCTTTGAGAGTATTGTCAGCACGTTTTCCCACAGGATGGGAGAGCTGGCATGGAATTCACAAACGGATAAGGGAATGAGCCCTTACGCGCCTGGCAGGCTGCATGTGAAGTGCTTTGCAGATACCATCTCATTGAATACTCACAGGACGTCTTTGAGATCGGGAACTAGTTACCCCCATTTTACAGGAGAGGAAAGTGAGGCAAAGATAAGTACGGTCTTGGAAATGGGAGCCGGGCTCTGACCCCTGCAGGCTGCTCTGGAACCAGCCACGTAACCACTTCTCACCACCAACGAACGCAGGGAGCAATCACTTTCAGTTTCAGGCTTTCTGAGTTTTTGAAATCCTGCGGGCTGAAGGTAAGTCCCAAGGGATCTCCTGTGGCACTAGTTATTAAGGGCCAAGAGGAAAAAGAGGGGGAATTGGTTCCAGAGAAGGGCTAGGCAGCAGGTGACTTCTCCAACAGAGAATGTGGGAGCTTCATAACTGAAGGGTACTGGGCCCCTGTGGCAGGAACATTGTCTAGAAAGAACCTTCCAGCAAGGCAGTGGATGAGATCGTGGAGATGGGACAGCCCTCCCTGTCCGCTCGGCCTGAGCAAAGCCCCTTCCTCTCACAAATCCCACCCACCTCTCCTGGGCCCAGCATCTCTGGAGCCTCTTAGACTCCCAGACCCGTACGCAGGGTGGCAGAGCGCGCTGCCCCGAAGCATGCCACTTTGGCACGAGGATCAGGCTGAGCTGAAGCAACTGAGAAGAAGCAGACATAGGAAAAGCTCTCAGCTTTGCCCTTCCCCTACTTGCCTAAGAGCAGGACATAAATTTCCAAAGGTGCTCGCCCTGCAAAACCACCAGGAAAGACAGAGTTAATCCCCAGAGACACCTCTAGACTCTGATCAGCCTGGGATGGCACCGGAGAGTCTGCACGGCAACCGTGACTAGCCAGCCCTCTCCTTGCACTCCTCCCCCACAGACTTGCCTTCCCACGCCTCGCCGCGCTAGACACTCAAAGTCCTTCCCCTTGGCCTTGTCGCTTGTCTAAAAATGCGTTATTCTTCTGTTAGGATGTTAGTAAGCCCAAGTTCTAGCCAAAGCTTTGACTTACTCATCGCTGAGGACTCCCGACAGGTGCGGTGCAGGTGCTCATGAACTTCTGGTTGTTTTCTCTTGTTAATCTGTCGTTTGCTCATGTAATTCACAGGGTCGCAGCCAAAGGATCCAGGATGGGTGAGGCCTTACCCTCCTCTCTCTCGCCTTCCGCACGGCTCCGAGCTCTCACTGGTACCTACCGGTCCCCACCTGCCGCCTGCTCTCACACTCACGCTTGCCAGGGCGAGCCTCCAGTACTCTAATGCCACAGCATCCTCATCTGTAAAATGGGGGTTTCGAGAGTGCCCACTTCCTAGGATCATTGTGAGGCACATATAATAAGCTAAAATAGGCAAAAGCTTCAAAACCTCTACAGAGTACCTGCTAAGGGCCACACATCTCCCTCTGGTGTGTTCAGCAAAGCTGTGTTGAGAGCAGTTACACACGGGCTGTGTGGTGTTAGGGATTCTAAATGCAATTGCTGATGCCAGGAACCCTGCGGGGTCCTGCCGAGCTCCGCTTGTGGCAGGTACGAAGCACCTCTGTTCTTCCGGTGCGCAATTTGCATCAAGAGCGTTCAAAATAGTCATGCCCTTTACCCCAGAAATTCTACTTCTGGGAATCTAGCCTGCAAAGAATATTCCTAAATTACAGAAGAATGTTGTGATTTGTTTAGTCACCGATTCACAAACTGTTTTAACACACTCATGAGCTGCTTTGGAGAGGAGCCGCTCTCCAGCGATAGGCGTGGTGAGGATTCAGGGTCGGGTTGAACGAGGTCTGTGTTTCAGGTTGAGGTTTGTGTTTCGAGCCGCTCCTGAAGACCTGGAGGTTTTCCAGTTTTCTCTGAGCAGAACTACATGTCTGAAGAGCTCCACTGTCCCCACACCCTGGTACATGCCTGTCACCTGCCGCCCTGGAGAAGCCCAGGGACGCCAGCCTTTTGCATGCAGGGATTTTGCTTGAAGCCTCCTCCCTGGCCCCTGGCATGGCCGGGCTGGCAGCCGAGGGTCACGCCAGGCAAAGCAGGTCTGAACTTGGTGGATCTTCAAAGGCTTTTCCTGCTCACTCTCATGCCATTGTCTGTGCAGCCGTTGGGTGCCGGGACCCAAAGCACCCTGCGCTGAGCTGGGACGGGGGAAGGAGGTGGCTCTGGGGAATCTGATTGGGTTGCAGAGATGGCAACCCCAGAACCCACCATCTGGATGGCAGAGGATTCCAGGGAGCAAATCACACCCAGAGAACTCCGAGGTCTCACCGGGTCTCCGGGGGAAGCTTTGACACAGCCAAGGGAAGGGCACAAGCTCTGGGATCCTGAAAGCCTGGGTTGAATCTGGCTTTGCCACCTACCTGATGCGTGACTTTGGCGAACTTAACTCACCTCTCTGAACACCAGTAAAATAGCAATGGTAACAATAATAATAATAACAATAATAATGGTTGTTATGAAAGTTACATGGCGTGTGATTGTGAAGCACCTGGTGGAGATTCAAAACTTTTGAACGCAACGTGAAAGGATCATTCTTACTCTGAGAGCAGTAGAGTGTGTGGTTGAGATCGCTGGCTCTGAAATCAGTAGGACCTGTGTTTGAATCCTGTGTTAATGCTGTTTAAAAAAAAGCATTCAGCCTTGGACTTGTTTCTTAACCTCTGTGGGCCTCAGTTTCCTCTTCTGTGAACTGAGGTTGGTAACAATAGTCCCTGGTCGCAAGAGCTGTGGTGAACATTAAATGCAAAAACACACGGAAAGCACAGTGCCTGCTCTATTATCATCACCATCCTCACTATTGGCAAATCAGGGAAGGCTTCTGGGAAGCCTTGGAAAGGGCTTTGAAGGGTGAATAGGAGTTTGACGGAGAGGTGAGTGTAGGTTCTAGACACACAGCCTTGCCGTGGGATGGCATTTTACAGTATGTGTTTGGCACAGGGAAAGTTAACGTTCAGGGGTGGCTGGGTTGTAAGGTGGATGGCTGGGTGGCAGGCACGTGGCAGAAGGGTCTGAAGGTAATAGAAGCCGCCCACTGGAATGTAAGCTCCTCGAGGGCAGATTTTTGTTTTGTTTCAAACGTTTTATTGAGGTATAATGTATACGTATTTATATATAGACAAGCCCATGTATCATACACGTGCAGCTGGATCGATTTTCACAAACTGAATACTCCCATGTAACCAGCACCTCCCAGATCCGGAAACAAAATGTCATCAGCCTCCAGAACCTGCCTCCAGGCTCCTGACTTCTAGCAGCCCAGGGACTTGTGGGTCTTGGTTCCCTGGTGGACCCCCGTGCGCTTGGCTCAGGGCAGACCCCTAGGAAGTATCCGTCGGCTGTTGCAGACACAGCAGAGCAGGTCCTGCGGCTTGGGGTGGTGGGAAGCGACAGTCCCACCTTCCAGAGGCAGCCTGGTGTCCAGGAGAGAGACTGGGCTTGCGTGTTGGTCAGCCTCGCATTAGCATCCTTGCTCTGCCTCTCACTGGCTGAGACAACTTCCCCAGCCTCAGTTTCCTCATCGGGAAGCAGGGCGCTGACAACACTTTCCTTGCATGTCAGGCGTATGTGGAAAGCCCTTGACACATGACAGGAGCTTTTCAAGTGGCAGTCATCATTATAGGGTCTTTGGGACATAGCAGCCTTATTTCCCTCTCCTTATAGCCGTCACCTCTCCTCCTGTCTCAACATCCATCCCTGCCCAAGGAATAAAATCTGCCACCCACTTCTCCATTTCTTCATCACCTCACCTGGAGTACCTTCCCACCACTCCGAAACTCGCATCAAGCCTGGGTTTCCATCCCTCAAGAGTAGGGGTCCCCAAGCTTTTTCTTTCTGTTCTTTTCTTTTTTTTTTTTTTTGAGACAGAGTCTGGCTGTGTCTCCCAGGCTAGAGCGCCGTGGCATCAGCCTAGCTCACAGCAACCTCAAACTCCTGGGCTCAAGCGATCCTCCTGCCTCAGCCTCCCGAGCAGTTGGGACTACAGGCTCATGCCACCACGCCTGTCTAGTTTTTCTTATTTTTAGTAGAGACAGGGTCTCGCTCTTGCTTAGACTGGTCTCAAACTCCTGACCGAAAGGGATCCCCCTGCCTCGGCCTCCCAGAGTGCTAGGATTATAGGCATGAGCCACCACACTCAGCCTCCAAGCTTTTCCTGTAAAGGCCTGACGGTAAATATTTTAGGCTTTGTGAGCCAAGAGGCAAACCTGAGGATATTAGTGTTGTGGGTACTTATATAACGAGAGAAAACAAATTTTCACAAGTGCTTTATTGTTTTTTGATAAATGCTAACACAATAATAATAATTGAGTAGAATTTTTGTAATATAGGTCCACTGATGAGCAGAATGAAATTCTTATGGTTGGGGGGATAACATTTGCTTAACTGGGGTTCACATGGAAAAACCATTCTTAACTTGGAACCTGAATCTGGCCTGTCATGGTGCCTCTCCTATCTTGGGAGGCCTTGGGCCATTTATCACAAATTCCATCCTGTCATTTGTTACTACTTGCTCCATCTTGTTCCAAAATGAGAACTGCCAGGGACGTTGATCCCAGCTCTGTTGCAAGTTAGCTCTATCATCTTGGGTATTACTACACTCACCTGCAGAGCATTTACTAAGCAACTACTATGTTCTGGAAGCTGTTCTTGGGCCTGTGGACACAGCAGTAAACAAGGCAAGCCTGAGCAACCCTCCCTCTCGAAGCTTCCAATCTAGTGAAGAGAGACAGAAAAGTTAAAAGGCAAGCCACTTGACCGTTCTGAGCCTCAGTTTCCCACACTATAAAATGGGCATAATAATCTGTAACCCATGTCCTCACCAGGGGGTTGTGAGGCCCAAGAGAGAAGATGAACGTGCTTTATAAACTTACAAGCATCTTCCTGACGTGAGCTGGGACCTTCCACATGTATTATTTTTAGCTGACTTTTCTTGTCTAGAACAAGAAATTTTGAGAAGCGACCTTCGGGACTCACCTTCAGTTGGCAGGGACAGCAGAGAATGGCGCGAAGACATCCATTAATGGGGGAGTCTGGGCCATTTCTGACATGAGATTAATCCCAGGTGCATTTGACACGTGTGTTTCTGAGGGTGGGGGTGTCGCCGTCCCTCAGCCCTCTGCCTCTGCAGCAAGGGGGCCTGGAGTGGCTGCAGGTCTGGGCATCTGAGATCCCAGAAGCTGGGGGGTGGAGGCATCTATGTAAATTTGCACTTGGAAGCCTCACTTCCAAGTCCTAGAGGCCATCTCTCCTTCTGGATTCTTCCCCGGCTCTTCCCAGCTTGCCCAAGTTGCTGGCTCTAATCGCTCCTCCCAAGGGGGCTGCCTGCCCTCGGCACGCCCTGGCCAGGGGTGTCACCTGCCCCACTAGTGAGCCTCTGGTCAGAGGACCCCTCCCTCTGTGGGGAGAGGCCCATGTGGGGAGGAGGCCCCAGATGCTGAGAGGGGGGTGGCAGGGAAGGCCTGGCTCACACGGGGGATCCTCTCCTTGGGGGACTTTCTGCCTCAGGAGATGAGGCAAATCCTTGCTCCAGGCGGGCAAGAGGCTGCTGAACTTTGCGCATCATTGCCCAAGGGCTTAGGACTAATAATACATTAGAGTCGGAGGACTGTCTGCATCTTCCAGGAGTTCAAACGTTTTCAAACTATTTTAGCAGTGGAACATTTTCTTCAAACAAAATCCTGCAGGGAACATGAATACATAAAGCATAGAGGTGGCAAAGTGTTGTGGTGAAAAGCTCAGGCTCAACGGAGGAAGGATAGTCACAAAAAAACAAACTGTACCCTTTACCTAAACCTCACACCTTACATAAAAACAAACTCAGGAATCAGGCGCAGTGGCTCACACCTGTAATCCCAGCACTTTGGGAAGCTGAGTCCAGAGGATTTCTTGAGTCCAGGAGTTCAAGACCAGCCAGGGCAACATAGTGAGACCCTATCTCTATTAAAAAAAGAAAAATAAGAAAGAAAAAAACTGAAAATGGATTACACACTTAAATGAAAAGCACAAAATAGAAAACTTTTACCAAAAAAGCAGGAGGATGTGTTTGGAACCTAGGGCTAGAGTTCTTAGACATGACTCCAAAAGCACAATCCTTAAGAGAAAGAAATTGAGAAATTGGACTTTGTCAAAATTGAAAACTTTTGTTGTATAAAAACCTCTGTTAAGAGGAAGAAAAGACAAGCTGTGGACTGGGAGAAAAGATTTGCAAACCACACATCTGACAAAGGACCCCTATTTCGAATATATAGAGAATCCTCAAAGCTCAACACTTAAAAAAAAGACTAGAAAATAGGCAAAAGACACAGAAAAGGAAACACAGGAGCAAAGAAGCACGTGAAAAGATCACCAGCCGTTAGGGAAATGCTGACCGAGACCCCTGGAGAAACCGACACTCCTGTTGGAACAGCTAAAAGGGAAAGGGGAAGGTGGTGGCAGTTACAGTCAGTGCCAGCAAGGCCGCGGAGACACGGAGTCTCCCCCACGCTGCTGCGGTAACGTGCACTGGTACCGCCACTCTGCGAAACGTTCCAGCAGTTTCTTTAAAAACATGAAACATAGACATGACTTACAACCCAGCAATCGCACTCCTGAGCGTTTAGCCCTGAGAAACAGAAAGTTAATCCACACGAAAACCTGTGTACAAATAACTCACATCGGCTTCGGCTGCAATGGCCCAAAACTAGAAACAGCCAAAACGTCCCGAAACAGGTAAAGGACCAGACAAGCCGCAGCACGTCCGCACCGGGGAGTACTACTCAGTGACAAACAGGAACAGAGCGCTGATCACACAGCGGCTCGGGCGGACTCCGGGGGCATCGTGCCCAGTGAAAAAGCCAGCCTCGAACGGTCACGTGCTGTGTGGTTACATTTATGTGCCGTTCTTGGCATGACAAGACCCTAGAGAGGGAGAACAGAGCAGTGGGTGCCGGGGGTTAGGGATGGTGGGCAGCGGGGAGGTTGGCGTGACTGTAAAGGGAGAGCCCTGTGATAACTGAGGGCTGGGGCGGTTACACGGACCCACGCCTGTGACCCAGAAGGGCACAGAGCTGTACAAGACAGGTCAATTTCCCGATTTTGATACTGTACCGCGGTCACCTAAGGTGTGCCCATGGGGGAGACTGGCCCAAGGGTACAAGGACCTCTCTGTATTCTCTTTGTAATTTCCTGTGAAGCTGTAATGATGTCAAAATTTCAAAAATAAAAAAATTAAAATAGGCCGGGCGCGGTGGCTCACGCCTGTAATCCTAGCACTCTGGGAGGCCGAGGTGGGCGGATCGCTCAAGGTCAGGAGTTTGAAACCAGCCTGAGCAGGAGCGAGACCCCGTCTCTACTAAAAATAGAAAGAAATTAACTGGCCAACTAAAAATATACAGAAAAAATTAGCCGGGCACGCTGGTACATGCCTGTAGTCCCAGCTACTCGGGAGGCTGAGGCAGAAGGATTGCGTGAGCCCAGGAGTTTGAGGTTGCTGTGAGCTAGGCTGACGCCACGGAACTCACTCTAGCCCGGGCAGCAGAGTGAGACAATGTCTCAAAAAAAAAAAATTAAAATAAAAGCCCAGCTCAGAGGTCACCCAGAATCGAGTTCAAATCCCAACTCCACCATTTTTTTTAAAAAAAATGTTTATTATAATTTATGTCATTTAACAGTCCAGGAGGTTGGCAGCCATCAGCAGTTCCAGTGCAATTTCAGGTGCAGCCGGGGATTTGGGGATCCCGGTGGGGCTATTAGCGTCGCGACCTCGTAGGTAGAACACGCACGTCCTTCGATAGCGCGGGGAAAGGGGTGTCTCTGAGACGGACCTCGCTGGTTCTGTTCTCAGCAAACTGACCTGGGCTAATCAACGTGGCGGTCGCTGGTCCCGATGTTAGTGCGTGTTCTTGCGGTACCGTCAATTCCCGGCCATCAGAAGACAGCGATGTAACACACGTGGCTGCACAGGTTTCTCCTCTCCATCTGCCGTATTCTTAGGAAATTCTACTTTGCTTCCCCAAGACAGTTTTTCATTAGCCCTGAAGCCACCGCAGCCAGTCCCCGGCTTACACCACAGCCCCTACTCCAGGGCTGCCCCCGCCCCCAGCCATCTGCCTCCCCAACTCCACCGTTAACTTGCTGTGTGGCCTTAGGCAGATTGTATCACCTCTCTGGGCTTCGTTTCTTCCTCCAGAACATGGAACTACTGCCGGGGTTTGTAAGGGTTCGCTGAGATCACACATGCATGCGTGCCGAATAGTATACCTGGTACATGGTAAGGACCTGAGAGATGTTTGTCATTATTATTATTAAAAGGAACACGCTCTGTTTGAGGTGTGCAGGGGTGGGTGGGGGCAGAGGCGCAGGCAGCGCCGAGGAAGCCTCGCTGGCAGACCACGGATGAGGTTCTCTTCCCCTTTATACCTGTGGTGCAGCCAAGACCCTGGGAGCAGGAAGGACTTTGCCCAGGGTCGTGCAGCTGCCCGTGGCCCTGGGAGATTCAAACCCGGTTCTCCGGGGTCTTTTCCTCTCCACTCCTCCGTCGCCTCCTCCCCACGCGTGCAGTCAGACACATTCACTGCTCAGGGTGCTCCCTGAGCTCGCCCCGTGTGAGCCAGCAAGATTCCCACGATACAGGGACAGCAAGCTTGGCTAAGCTGCTCCCTCTCCAGCGGTCTTTCTGTGCCGGGTGCTAGGTGCTAGGTTCGAGTCCTCGACTCCTCATAACAATCCCATGAAGCAAGTGCCGTCATCACCCTGATTTCACACATGAGATAGCTGAGGCCCAGAGGGCTGCAGCAGGTGAGCCAAGGTCACTACCAAGGTAGGGTTGGGGCGGAGGTTCAGGCTGGGGTCTGTGGATCCAGGGGCTGCCCTCTCAAGGGTCACGCTGGCACTTTCTGTGCTAGCACCATTCTAAGACTAACTCACTTAGGCCGCAGAATGAGGCTCCGTGGTAGATTCTGTTGTCATCATTTCCACTTACAGAGGAGGGAAGCAAGGCACAGAGAGGCTATTTAACTTGCCCAAGATCACACAGCAAGCAGCAGAGCTGGGACTTGAACCGAGGCAGTTCCGGAATCTATCAGCGTCCCCAGAAGGGCCCTGCCTGAGGTCTCAGGGTCCCCTGTGCCCACCCCTGATCTGTGAGTCATCTGGAAACCCGCTCCCTGTCAGACCGGTTGCCCAGGTGTCCCCAGCGCCCTGTTTTGGACACAGAGCAGGAGGCCGTGATGGTGTGGGAGGAGAATGCTTCTGTGTCCAGCCAAATTCCTCCCTCCCTCCGAGGCAGGGAAGGGGGCCCAGCTCGCGTCTCGAGAAATTTAATGAGGTTTGGTAATAAACGTACTCTGTTGAAAAATGTGTGCATAGTGACAGTTATCTAAACCACCCAGAAGATAAAAAGTAATGAGTGGTTTAGTCGCTAGGGTGGCTCCTGGCAGAGTAGTGGGGACCGAGCCACAGACGAGGGACTCCACACCCGGCCCCCCTCCCTTCCGTGCAGACGTGGAGACGGCTCAGCTTCCCTGGTCTCCGTTCTCTCATTCCTCAAAGGAGGGCGTCGGGTTCCAGCTAGAATGTGATCCTTTCCTCTGGAGCGACCCGATCGCCGCGGAAACGGCTGTACTTCCTAGGGACGCACGAGAGACGACAGGCCGGGCTGGGGTTCCCACCAGTGAGGCTCAGCCAACTCATCTGCCAACTTCCTGCTTCCCAAGCCGCACGATCATGCTGCTGTTTGATGATGGGGCGTACACCCGGGACACACTCAAAGCCAAGAGGTTCTCCATGGATCCGATCCAGACCTGCGTGATTCCCTGTGTATGTTCAAGCAGGCTTGCTTTCTCGTCCACTCCCCAACTTCCCTTCACTACAGACTTTTCCAGACAGTCAGGCCACGGTCTGTCACTGACCAGAGAACGTCAGAGCTGGGAGAGGTGTCAGAGGGCGTGGAAGCCGGACCTTCAAGCCAAGGTTATTTGTAAACCCTCTTCCCCATTTTTGCAAGATCTATCCAATACCTGATCGAATGCCTTGCCTTAAATAAACACTTACTTCATCTTATTTACTTTTTCTAAGTTCGTGTCAGACAGGTAATGTGCCGATGCCCTAACAAGGTTTGAGGCAGGCACAGCTCACACATGAGCCTGAAAACGAACTCATAGTGCTTATGAACCACAGAATCATTCAAACATTTATTTTAAACTTAAATAAATCCTTTTTATAAAGGAAAAACTTTATCATTATTGAAAACATAGATTTGATTGCTACTTTTACATACATACACATATTTCTTTTTTTTTTTAAATAGAGATGGGGTCTCACTGTGTTGCCCAGGCTGGTCTCAAACTCCAGGCCTCAAGTGATCCTTCCATCTCACCTGTGATTACAAGTGTGAGCCACCATGCCCAACCACATGCATACATTTCTAATATGCACTGAAATAAATATGTAACAATGTAAATTTTAAAAATATGCATCTACATGCCAGCCAACACCACCTCAGGTGCCCATCTGCAGCGCACATCCACGGAGCTGGTTCAGCGTGCGCGTCATGGAGGACATCCAAGGAGTGTGTCGCTAACGTGGGTCCACAGTGTGAATTCATACAACATGCCAATGATGTGTGTCCACGGGGCCTGGCTACAGTGGGCATCCATGGAGCATGTCCATCAGGCACGTCCACAGAATACATCCATGGTACATGTCCACGGAGCACAGACCCATCCTCCTCACTTTGCAGCGAGGATACCCGGGGTCCAGGAGGGTTGCCCACAGCCTAAACTTAGTATCATTGGTGCATTTTCTGAAAAGAGACCCAGGTCTCAGGGTTGAGGGGCAGGGTTGAGTTATGGCCAAAAGAGTGGGTTTCAGGATCACAGAGTACCAGTCATCATCGTGGTAGCCTCAGAACCTCTCTGAGTCACAGCTTCCTCAACTATCGGTCAGGAATAAAACACCCTGCTTGGCATGCCTGCTGCGGAGGAACAGAACGCATTCCCAACTCAGGGCCTTTGCACATGCTCTTCCCAAGGCCTGAACTGCTCTTCCCCGGATCTTTATGTGGCTTGCCCCCCTCATAATTCAGGGAAGCACCTGGGACAGTGCCTGGCATAGCAAGGGCTCCGTAAATATTAGTGGAATGAATGAATAACCTAATTAATGGCAGTAAGAACCAGAACTCAGATCTCCTGGTCTCTAGCCCATTGCTGTTCCTACTGTTCTGGCTATAAGCAAATATAAATTATAACATTCTTTTTCAGTGCTGTCGCTGTCTTTGTAATTAATAAACAAATGGGGGATAAGTAGAGAAATCACTCTGAGCTGGTAAACATTTCATTAGGTACACGGATTTTGGAAGCTAATGTATCCAAGATGAGGGTTTTGAGGCCACACGTACCTCCAGATAAGGCAAATGAAAGTGTCTGTAGACTCACAACAATTTTTTTTTGAGACAGACTCTTGGTCTGTCACCCCAGCTAGAGTGCAGTGGCATCATCACAGCTGACTGTAACCTCCAACTCCTGGGCTCAGGCGATCCTCCTGCCTCAGCCTCCCGAGTAGCTGGGACTATAGGCTCCTGCCAGGACACCCAGCTAATTTTTCCATTTTTGGTGGAGACGGGGGTCTCACTCAGGCTGGTCTTGAACTTCTGAGCTCAAGCAATCCTCCCACCAACAGTTTTTTTAAATGTATGCAAACCTAGTAGATAAAGGAACTTCTTGTCACTATCACACACAGGAAGCACCACACCAGAGTAGTATCTGACAACAAGTTGGTGAAAAAGTAATTGTGGTTTTAAGCATTGTTGAAATTTGCCATTTGATGTTGGAATACATTCTTAAATAAATGTGGTCATGTTACATATCATTTTAATGTGCATTTCTCGCTTTGTATTTTTTTGCGAATTATTACTTGCTGTTTATTTCATATTCATTTTAGACAATGGAAATGATGTTAGACAAAAAGCAAATTCCAGTAATTTTCTTATTCAAGTTCAAAATGGGTCATAAAGCAGCAGACACAACTTGAAACCTCACCACCCATTAGGCCCAGGAACTGCTGGGGGACGCACAGTGCGGTGTTGGTTCAAGAAGTTTTGCAAAGGAGCTGAGAGCCTTGAAGACGAGGAGCGCGGTGGCCGGCCATCGGAAGTTGACAACGACCAACTGAGAGCCATCATCGAAGCTGATCCTCTTACAGCTGCAAGAGAAGTCGCCGAAGAACTCAACATCGACCCTTCTACGGTCCTTCAGCATCTGAAGCAAATTGGAAAGGCGAAAAAGCTCCATAAGTGGGCGCCTCGTAAGCTGACCGAAAATCAAAAAAATCGTCATTTTGAAGTGTCATCTTCTCTCATTGTACTCAACAAACCATATCTCGATGAGATCGCGACATGTGATGAAAAGTAGATTTTGCGTGACAACCGGCGACCAGCTCAGCGGCTGGATGGAGAAGAAGCCCCCGAGCACTTCCCAAAGCCAAACTTGCACCAAAAAACAGTCACGGTCACTGTTGGTCTGCTGCCGGTCTGATGCACAACAGCTTTCTGAATCCCAGCGAACCACTGCGTCTGAGAAGCACGCTCAGCAAATCGATGAGACGCGCCGAACAGAACACTGCAGCGCCTGCAGCCGGCCTTGGTCACCAGCGGGGCCCAACTCTTCGCCACGGCGACGCCCGGCCGCACGTCACACAGCCAACGCTTCGAAAGTTGAACGAATCGGGCTACAAAATTTTGCCTCGTCCCCCGCGTTCACCTGAGCTCTCGCCAACCGACTACCCCGTCTTCAAGCATCTCGACAACTTTTTGCAGGGAAAACACTTCCACAACCAGCGGGAGGCAGAAAATGCTTTCTGAGAGTTCGTGGGATCCCGAAGCATCAATTTTTACACTACAGGAATAAACAAACTTATTTCTCATTGGCAACAATGTGTTGACTGTAATGGTTCCTATTTTGATTAATAAAGATGTATTTGAGCCTCGTTATAATGATTTAAAATTCCTGGTCCAAAACCATAATTACTTTTGCACCAACATAATACATGTCCAGACTGGCACTAGATGGCAAACTTAGAGCTATCCTATTTATCATCACTGGTTGTTACTGAAACTACCAGGATGGGAGGGGTATGTGTTTTGAGTACACCCTCAGACATTTTTCACTGGAGCCATGGTCCCTGGTGATTGAATCACACTCCTTGGCTTTGTGTGGCCACTTATTATAAATTACTATAAATTTCATTCCCTGGCTGGGTTCATACATCACCTCTGCGCCTCCCCTCAGGTGGTCTCCTCTGCCTGGATACAAATTGTTATTTTCCTTTGGCCCTTCTCCCCAAACCCAATTTACAAATGGTATTGCTCAGGCTCTTGTATCAACTTGGTCTTGCAAAACGTTCAGCACCCTTAAAAGTTCTCCCATTTATTTTGGGAGATCCCCAGAGGACGTCTGGTGTATGCAGACACCCAGCCCTCAACCCCTCACCCCTTTCTGCCACAGTCTCCCTTCCCTCCCCGTGGCTGGATGTCCCAGTCCAGGACAACCCCCCGTCCCTTGGAGCAGCCTCCTGTGACAGCAGAGGAGAGGGGCTGAGCTGAGAGAGGAAGCGGGGGTTGGCGGACCCCATACCTCGGTGCTAATTGTGGTTGAGGGGCCCATTCCAAGGCCCAGACATGATGGGTGACATATCAGTCCTGGGGTGGGTCCTGCACACAGCAGGTGCTCAGCCCCCACCATTGACTTGCAGCCCACATGGTCCACTCCCAGAACAGCACGGACCTGGGGTAGAAGGGGGGCCCTGGTATGGTCCAGCGCCACGGCCAGCATCGCCATCAACTACAGCAGAGCTCATGTTTTAAGACCAAGCCTCCACGTGAGACTCAGAGCCCACTGAACCACGTGAGCTCGTCACTCCCAAGAGGCCCCTCTGTTTCCAGCTTCAAGACTGAGGCCCTTGTAGAGATAGCAAGATGAGAGGCAAGAAGAACGGGTCCGAGGAGGAGCATGCATTTAAGAAAATGAGGGAAGGCACGTGGGGGGCAGGAGGAAAGGTTAGCGGGGCCAGTGGAGTGGTGAAAGAATGGTGTGGAGAGCGCCCCCGAGGCCAGTGACAATACATCTCAGTCTTTGGAAATAGACAAAAATTGATGTAAATATGATAATCATGATTCCTTATGTGATTACATTTTATTTATTTATTTATTTTTGAGACAGAGTCATGCTCTGTCACCCCGGCTAGAGTGCAGTGGCATCATCATAGCTCACAGCAACCTCAACTCCTGGGCTCAAGCGATCCTCCTGCCTCAGCCTCCCGAGTAGCTGGGACTACAGGCATGCGCCACCATGCCCGGCTAATTTTTTCTATATATTTTTTCTATATATTTATTCCATATATTTTGGCCGATTAATTTCTTTCTATTTTTAATAGGGACGGGGTCTTGCTCTTGCTCAGGCTGGTTTCGAACTCCTGTGAAGATAGTTTCTTAAAGGTTGGTTGCAATGCAGAAACAGAAACCACATGAATGAAGTGGCTTGGCATGGCTACCCAAGTGACCCTGGACAAGGCACTTTGCCCGGAGGCCTCTATGAAATGGGAAAGACAGAAAAAGCCATCTCATGGTGCTACTGTGACAATCCAGCAAGATCACAGCTGTCCTTTATTGGCCTACACAATAATAATAGCAAATATATTCTTACTAAGTGCTTTAGCTGTCAAACTTAAGCTGTCGGTACTGTTGTTACTCCCATTTGACAAAAGAGTAAAACTGAGGCTCACAGAGGTGAAGAGTCTGACCCCAGATCACATAGCCTGGAATTCGAATGCAGCAGGCTGGCTCAAGAGCCCACGATCTTTGCTTTAAAACTTTCAATTTTGCATTAATTTTACATCCAGCAGAAAAGTCCAAAAGCATTGCAGAGTTCCTATCTCCCCCTCGCTCAATTTTCCCTGATGTTAACATCTTAGGTAGCTGTCGTGCAATTATTAAAACCAGGAAGTCAAGGTTGGTGCGATACTGTTAACCAAACTGCAGACCTTGTCTGAATTTCACCAGTTTTCCACAAACGTCCGGTTTCTGTTCCAGGAGGCAATCCAGGGTCTCACACTGCATTTGGTTGTTGTGTCGGTTTTTCCGTCTTCGCTTATCTTTCAGGATCTTAGCAGTTTTGAGTGCTGATCAGTTACTTTGTCGGATACCATTTTGCGTTTGTCCGATGTTTCCTCTTGATTGGAATTAAGTTATGTATTTTTGGCAAGATGATCACAGATGGAATGTTGTGTCCTTCTCGGTGGATCACGGTGTTGACATGACTTACTGTTGTCACTGATGTTGACCTTGATTGTTTGGATAAGGAGATGCCTGCTGGGTTTCTCCACTATAAAGCAATAATTCTTTCCCTTGTTTGTTGATAAATATCTTGGGGGAGATTGCTCAAGACTATGCAAATGCTGTTTCTCCTGAATGTTTGCCCACTAATTTTACCATCATCCACCCGTGCGTGCATCTTATCTGCAACAATTGTTAGCGAGGTGAGTGTCTAATTGTGATTTTCTAATCGTCTAATTCCCTCTTTCCACATAATTGAAAGTCTGCTGTAAGAAGAGCAGTCCCTCTCTGCTCCACTAGTTTGTTTATTCAATTATTTATTTATATCATGGACTGATGGGTATTTATTTTATTCCACGGGTGAAAATCTGATTTCTATCGTGATTTATTCTGCTACTCAGATCGTCCCGGATTTGGTCTCGGGGATTTCTTCAGATTGGGTTCTCCGTTCTTTCAACAAGGCCCCATCGTTTTTGAGCATTTCCTTCACTTTGTGACACCATAAATTATTCCATGCTCCTCTTATATACATGTATTTCTTGTCTTATCCTTGGAATCAGCAGTTTCTCCGAGGGGTCCTCGTTCCTTTCATTTGAGAGTGGGTATTTGGAAACTAAGATCTGAGCGCTAGGTGTGCTCAGGCTACTGGGGGCTTCTAGGCTCAACAGACAGAGCAAGACAACACGTGCGCGTGTGCTAACGTGCGTGTTCACGGCCGCATTTCTGTATGCCGCTCTCTGTGCACATATTAAATACCATGACATCATGCCGATACCTCTAATTTCAGCGCAACACCAAGGGTTTATTTTAGCCTCGTCTTTCCTTATTTGTAACTTCTTTCTCTAAAACTGAGAACGTGGCTTTCACTGTCTACGCTGTTACTTATTTGCTCAATCCTCGCATGTGCATAACGCATTTTCAGAACTGTCTGCCCGCATTCCAGGTGACGCGCTTAGCGACTCGATGACAGTATTTATGCACAGCCCTTTGTGTCTTTAGCCTTAAAATACCCAGTGAAGACTCTGTTTCCCACAGTTATTTTTCTTCCCCAACCCCTTCAGTGTGGTCGTGTAATTCATTTTTTAACATCGTTAGGTACGTGTATTAGTGTTTATATTCCCTATTGGGCTCCCCCGGCATCCTGGTGGTTTTATTTGTTTACATTTTGAGTGTGTGAAGGACATATGGGGGACTATTGTTCCCGATATCAGGATGATCACATTCACTGCCCTGTGAGTTGTATTTAACTCATACTGGTTTCAAGTCCGGGGCCTCGTGAAGCATATGCAACTCACACGTCTCTGCACCTTGGGTGCCATGTTTCAAGTTGCATACAACTCACGCACAGAAAACAATAACAAAAATTTTTTTTTTTGAGGCAGAGTCTCACTCTGTTGCCCGGGCTAGAGTGCCGTGGTGTCAGCCTAGCTCACAGCAACCTCGAACTCCTGAGCTCAAGCGATCCTCCTGCCTCAGCCTCCCGAGTAGCTGGGACTACAGGCATGCGCCACCATGCCCGGCTAATTTATTTTTTTCTAGATATTTTTAGTTGGCCAATTAATTTCTTTCTATTTTTAGTAGAGACGGGGTCTTGCTCTTGCTCAGGCTGGTCTCAAAATCCTGACCTTGAGTGATCCTCTTGCCTCGGCCTCCCAGAGTGCTGGGATTACAGGTGTGAGCCACCACGCCTGGTCCAATAACAAATTTTTCATTAAATTAGAAAGGATTGTTTTGTTTTTGAAGTTTTAATTCTATTTTCATAATAAAACACCGTGACCCCAAGGAAAAAAATTTTTTCTAGCATGGCCATCAATGTGTTATAAAAAAGATCGACTGAGACAAGTGTCTCTCCTTCCTCATCCCTGCTACTCTGTTCGCATTCCCCCCTTTTTCCACCCCATTTCCCACCCACCCTCTGTAAGTAATCCCATGTTTTTACTTCCTGGTGTATTCTTCCCGTATTTCTTTTGTACAGATGGGCAGATACCGACATATTTTCTTATATCCCCTTATATTAAGGGTATCGGACTATACCCTTGTGCATTTTGCTTTTTTGTGGTTTAACAATATGTCCTGGAAGTCATTTCATAACTGTTCTTGGAGCTTGTTCTTTTGTACACCACTGTGTGGATCTTATTCAGTCACTCTCCTAAATCTGGGCATTTTGGTTGTTTCCCGTATTTTGCAATTATAAAGAGTGCTGCCATAAATAACCCTGTGCACATGAATTGCTGGAGGAAGAACCCATGCTCTTAACAGTATGCTATACCACATGGTATTTTTAAAAGCTTGATTTGATTGCTTGCATTTAAGAATACGAAGCTATCACTTAAAAATCTGGACCCAGCAGTTTGGGAGGCTGAGGCAGGAGGATCACCTGAGGCCAGGAGTTTGAGACCAGCCTGGGCAACAAAGGGAGACCGTGTCTCTACGAAAAATAAAAAATAGTCAGTTGGCATGGTGGCACACACCTGTAGTCCCAGCTACTCAGGAGGCTGAGGTGGGAGGAGCACTTGAGCCCAGGAGTTCGAGGTTGCAGTGAGCTATGATCACACCACTGTACTCCAGCCTGGGTGACAGAGCGAGAACCTATCTCTTAAAAAAGAAAAAAATCTGGATTTGCATATCTATCTATATATATGCTCCTGGGTTATAAAAACCACTGTGTAAAGATTTACTCTAGAAGTTGATAGATTTGGTGGCACTGGGCCTGCTTCTTGCTTGGCGTCTGTCCTTTTTAGACGGGGTGGGGTCTGCAGTTTGCCACATGCTCTGCAACTCCCTGCTGCCTTACAGCCGGCCCTTGTCCCCCTTTATATGGCCTAGCTGGCCTCCAGACATCTGCGTGGCAACCCTTCAATGGTGTCACGTGTGTGCAATGTTTGGCACAGGCCTGCGCACGGCAAACAATGATATATATATATTTTTTGAGACAGAGTCTCACTCTGTTGCCCAGGCTAGAGTGCCGTGGCGTCAGCCTCGCTCACAGCAACCTCAAACTCCTGAGCTCAAGCGATCCTCCTGCCTCAGCCTCCCGAGTAGCTGGGACTACAGGCATGCGCCACCGTGCCCGGCTAATTTTTTCTATATATTTTTAGTTGTCCAGATTTCTTTCTATTTTTAGTAGAGACAGGGTCTCGCTCTTGCTCAGGCTGGTTTCGAACTCCTGACCTTGAGCGATCCACCCGCCTCAGCCTCCCAGAGTGCTAGGATTACAGGCATGAGCCACCGCGCCCGGCCTAAAGTTAGGTTTTTTAACCACCAAAGAGCCAATTCTAGAATCTCCCAAGCTGGTTCTGTAACATGGAATTCATCAAGTGTATTTTTGACCACGGAGGAGCAAGAATCGGAATTTCTTCAGTTGGGTTTCCCAGTGTCCAAAAGCAAGTTCCAGGTGTTTTTGCCCCGTTGGGCCTTTGCTTATGGAAAGCCACACTCCAGAACCCCGAGTTGGGTTCTAGAGCATCTGAGGTGGGTTGTAGCATTCTCCATGGTGAGCTTTTGCAGCATCTGGAGATAGATCTCAAAGCTTCTAAGTTGGGCGTCTTGAGAATATGAGATTCTAGAACCTGTTCTTAATTATCCAATCAATGTTTGGTTTCATCAATATCCAAGAAATCCTTAAGTATGTTCTTGGCCATTGACAGCAGGTTCTAGAATTTTTTTTATTTTTTGAGACAGAGTCTCACTCTGTCGCCCAGGCAGGAGTGCCGTGGCGTCATCACAGCTCACTGCAGCCTCAAACTCCTGGGCTCAAGCGATCCTCCTGCCTCAGCCTCTCGAGTAGCTGGGACTATAGGAATGTGCCACCATGCCCGGCTAATTTTCCTTATTTTTTGTAGAGACGGGGTCTCACTTTTGCTCAGGCTGGTCTCGAACTCCTGAGCTCAAGCAGTCCTCCCGCCCTGGCCTCCAGAGTGCTGGGGTTACAGGCGTGAGCCACCGCGCCCAACCCAGGTTCTAGAATTTTTGACATCGAGTTCTTGTGTGCCCAAGTGCAGGTTCTAGAGTTTCTCGAGCGGGTTCTGGAATATCCATGGGCAGGGTCTAGAATTCTCTGGCAAAGCTCAGACCAGAGTTGAGTAAGTCTCAGGCACCACTTGACTGGGCAGAATATTCCAGAAAAGATGCAGGCGGGGGGATGGGAGGAGGACGAAGGAAGATTTGGGTGTCTTGCAGGTTTTTCCATACTGGTTGGGGCCAGATGGGGGCTCTGGGGTGCGGTGGGGACTTCGGGCCCGAGGGGAGCATTCCGTGGGGTTACGTGGCTGTGAGAACCTGGGGCCCGGTGGGTCCAGGAGCAAGAAGGAGACTTGGTTTAACTCCTGGATGACGTCTGTTGTTTATCGGATGCGGGGACACGGGCGTCCCCGGCATAAGCAAGTGTGTGTTTCCGGGATGCTGTTTCGGGGCCACGGGCGCACCCCAACCTGCGTCTGGTCCCGGCAGGTCTGCCTCTTCACAGCCGTGTGATCGCGGGCTCAGGAGGACAGCCGGGCCACCCCCGGCCCGAGCCCACAGTGCTTCGGTCGACGGCGGTGACTGTGATTGTCGGCTGTGTGTCTCGTGGGAGGTGTGTGTGTCTCGGGCATTGGGGTGCATTTATGGGGGCACCGTAGGTGTCTTGAGGGCTTCCCAAGCGCCTGGCTCGTCTAAGCCCTCAGTGGATGTTAGCAGCTACCATCGCCACCTGCATTTAACAGATGAGGAAACTGAGGCCCAGAGAGGCAAAGTCACTGGCGTAAGGTCACACAGATAAGGGGCAGAGTCAGGACTTGCACCTGGGTCTGGGAGATCCCTTGGCTGGTCCTGCCCCCCGGGGAAGGGGCTATTTGGGGTACATCAGGGACTTCTCCAGAATGGCCCAGGATCCAGCCTTTGGGGCTACAGGGCTTTGGTGCTGGTGGGTGGGCAGCAGGTTCAGCTGGATCAAGGAGCGTCTTTGGGGGCTTCAGGCTAGCTGGGGGGTGGGCAGGCTTCCAGCCTTCACCTGGGCAGCCAGGCAGGGGAGAGATGTCTCTGTCTCTGTCTCTGTCTCTGGGGCTCTCTGTCTCCCCTCCCGCTGCACCCCCAGTCTCTCCCGGCCTCGCCAGTCTCCTCCCTGCCCCCCCAGCCCACCCTGTGGGCTGCGCGGAGGCGGCAGCAGGCAGCTGAATGGGCCTCTTGTTCCCGGCCACACCCGCCCCTTGGGGTCACCCTGGGACATGCCCAGGCTGCAGTGCTGCCTTAAAGGGCCAGCGCCCAGAGAGAAGGGGAGGACAGGGGGCTGCCTCCACCCCCAAACCCCACCCCATCCCAGAGATGTACCTGAGGGTTCATAGGGGAGCCTTATGCTCAGACACCGCAACCCCACGTGGTCAGAGGGGCGGACCCCGGGCCAGGGGGAGGCTGCCAGGAGGAGGCGTCGTGATAGGGCTTGAGTTCAACCTTGAATAAATCCCTTCTTCTCCCTCTGCCTCAGTTTCCCATCTAGATTAGGGGGAACTGTGCCTACCCCACCCCACCCCCGGCCCCCGTGGATTCCTGGGCAGACAGAATATTAGCCTTCCCCGGGCCAGGATTTGGTACACAGTCAGCGTTCTCCTTGTAGCCGCTGTGCAATGACAGAGCACCTGCTGTTTCCCTGTGGCCATCACTGGCCGTGTGGACTAGGAATTATCTTCGCCTCTCCGTGTGCCTCCGTTTCCTCCCCAATGGCTGTCCCTGCTCTGCAGAGAGCTCTGCGAAGACTGAGTCCGTTAATAGGATTCAGAGGGTATTAGGGCAGGGCCTCAAATGCTACCCAGTGCTGCCTCTGCTGTTGCATTTATTGAGCACCAGCTGCATACCAGGCCCTGCTGAGAAAGCCCCATTTAACAGACGGGGGAGCTGGGAGGTTAAGGCGCGGGCTGATGCCCCACCGCCCAGATGTCGCTCCAGTGTCACCCCTTCCTCCCTCTGCTCAGGGCTGTGCAGCTTCAGGCTGCTCACTTGCCCTCTCTGGGCCTCAGTTTCACCTTCCGAGCAATGGGAGCAGCCCTGTCCATTCAGGCTAGAAACCTTTCACCTTCTCCTGCCTGGTGGGGAAGGGAGGGCTGTCTCTGGGAATTTGGGGTGCCCCCCAGGCAAGTGTTGATCCAGAGGGCTTCGAACCCCAACCCGGGCTGTGCCCGGTGGCTGCTCAGGGCGGCCCTGGCGCTCTGGTGCCGCAGGCCGGCCCCGCGGACAGCCCGGGACAGGTTGCTGCCGGATGGACAAGCCTGTTCCTTGCTTCCTTATGTAACCAGTTTACGCAAGGGCAGCGCCGCTTACATAAGGGAGGCTGGGCCAGCGCCCCGCTGGGGAGGGGGAGGCTCTTAAAGGGGCCGGTGTCCCCCTCGGCTCCCCCTTGTGGGTCCTGGCGTGAACTCATAGGCACGCCACGGTGACTTGACGCCCACCCGTGCCGTCGCTACGGTCACTATGATTACTGTCGTTGGCGTTGTTTGTCGCACTGCGTTCTTTCCCAGGCGCCGGGGCTCCGCCCGGCTGGGCACAGGGCCCCTTTGTGCTTGGCCAGAGGTCTGGGCTGTGACGCCGCCGGCTCTGCCTATCACACTTGGTGCGGCCCTTCTCTCTCTGAGCCTCAGTGTCCCCATCTGGGCAACGGGGGATGTCCATGAGGGAGAGCGGTGAGGGATCATGGGGTCTCACCCCCCCCACCGTCTGGTCACTGTGTGACCTCAGGCAAGTGGCAGGCCCCACTCTGGGCCTCAGTTTCCCCATCTGTAAAATAGCGCCGGGCTCGGGGGGTTGCCGAGGGAGAATCCAGTCAAGACGTGTAGACAGTTTAGGGCAGCACCGAGCACGTGCATCGTTGGCGCTTGGCCAGTAGAATTGCCTGGTAGCCAATAAGTATTTAGTAAGCACCTACTGTGTGCCAGGCCCTGGGGACATCGCAGTGAACAAGAGAGACAAAAACCGAGCCCTGATGGAGCTCACGGTCCTGTGGGGTGGGGTGAGGAGGAGCCAGTTATGTGAAGAACTGGCGGAGGGTGTTCCACAGCCCGTGCAAAGGCCCTGGGGCAGGACCATGCCTGGTGTGTTGGAGGCACAGTGAGGAGGCCCGTGTGGCTGGAGCAGAGTGAGGAGGGGGAGATAGGGACGAGGGGAGGGCAGGCAGGGGATGGGTCAGTTCATGCAGGGCCTGGTGGGCTACAGAGAGGACTTGGGCTTTGACCCTGAGGAAGGTGGGAGCCATGGAGGGCTGTGGGCAGAGCAGGGACAGGCCCTGACTCAGGTGCTCACAGGCGCCCTCTGGCTGCTGCGGGGAGGGCAGACTGGGGAGTGTGAGGGTGGGAGCCGGTGCCAGCAATACTGGGGCCAGCCCTGTGTGAGGCTGGCGCCTGCCCCCCCCACCCCATGCCTCCTGCCCGCGGTGGCACCTGCCTGGGCACATGCAGGGGAGGAGCAGTGAGAGGAGGGCAGGCCGCCCCGGGCACACCTGGGAACACCCTGGCATGAGAACGTTGTTAGCGAGTGAGCTGGGATCTGGGCCTGGTGCCTGGGAAGGCTGTAGGGCGCCGGGCTCCTGCCAGGAGGTACCTGGCCGCACCTGGGGCCACCACCTGCCCCATCCTCAGTTGTGCCTCAGTTTCCTCCTCTGTCAAATGGGGGTGATAATCTGCAACCGTGCAGCAGGTCCAGTGAGCACCCAGCACACAGTAGGTGCTAATTCAGCGATGAATACCAGTGAGGCAGGAGGCTCGGGAGGGAGGGAGGGCGCAGGCGTGAGAGGCATAAACCCGGGACCGTCGCTGAGAGAGGCCCTGGGCCACTGAGCCCTCCTCTGAGCTGAGCCTCACTTTTATTCCTGCAAAGTGGAGATCGCTGATACAGAATCCCTGAGGCGACTCTGCAAATTCCAGCCCAGACGGGTGTCGCAGACCCATCGGACAGCTGGGGAAACTGAGGCCCGAGGAGAACTGGGGAGCTGGCCTGGAGTCACGCAGCCAACCGGGGCAAAGAAGGCCATGAGTGGTCACCCCACGTGGCTCTGACTCCCGTGGGACAGGGCTGGGGTGGACGGTCGGTGCCACCTTCCGTCCTTGCTACACCCGACGTCCGCGTGCTGGGCTGAGGCGCATCGATCGAGGTAGCAGGGCTGTGTGGCCGAGCCTCTGCACAGACCCAGCTCCTGGCTGTGTTCCCTCAGACCAATTACCTAACCTCTCTGGGCCTTGTCTGCCCTCTGTAAACCTGTATTTAGCTCCTGGGATCAAATAAGCCCCTGGCACATAGTAAGAACCCGATAAGTGCAAGATGGGATGGTGATGGTTGCTTTCACACGCGGTGCTCACTTCACGCAAGGCCCTCCTGCAACCTGGCAAACTCCTACTCATACATCAAGGCCCCGGCTCTAAATGTCCCCTCCTCCAAGAAGCCCTTCTGGGCCCCCTTCCTCAGCACAGGTTCCTGCTACCTCCTTGAGCTCCTCCTGCCGTAGGTTCCTCCCTGGACCTGGGAACAGGCGGCGAAGCTTCGCAAAGGACACGGGGCTTTTACCGATCCGCGGAGGACTAAGGAGCCTCAGGTGCCAACCCAGGATGCTCGCTGAGAGAGGCCACGGGCCACTGACTCCCCTCTGAGTGGTAGGCGGTGCTCGGGTGGCATCCCACGCCGTGCCCTGCACCTGTTGTCAGAGATCCCTTGTGTCACCCTCGTGAACCTTCCAGAACCATCCAGCCTCCCTGTGCATGCCTGTTCCGGCCCTTGCAACAGGGATCCCTCACCCAGTTGCATTTATTTCCTTCCCTGCTCCTCTCCCCCGCGCATTGTCTCTCTCCCTCCCTCCCTCCTCTCCTCCTTTCTGCAAAGATGGACTGAGCACCTGCTGTATACCCGGCCCTGTTCTAGACGCTGGGGGCACGACCGTGACGGACACAGACCGGACCTCTGCACTGGCGGAGGTGCCGCCCCCCCTGGGGCAGATAAGCGAACGTGGCTGCAATCGCTGACTTCCTCTGGGGAAATGAAACAGAGGCCGGGAGTGACTGAGAGCGGCCAGAGGCTGCCGGAGGGGAAGGGGACACACAGAGAAGGCCTGTCTGAGAAGGGGACAGTTGAGCTGAGGTCTGGGGAGATCCGGGGAGAGAGAGAGAGACAGCAGTTAGCTGTTCAGACGGAGCACAGTCCATGCAAAGGCCCTGGGGCAGGATGGCTTCTGGCGTGTCGGAGGCCCAGCAAGGAGGCCCGTGTGGCTGGAGCAGAGTGAGGAGGCAGAGAGAGGGAGGAGGGGAGGACGGGGAGGGGATAGGGCAGGTCGTGCAGGGTCTCTGATCCTGGTACTCCACTATGAATGCCACCTAATTTTCCAACTGTTCCTCAGATTCCTTTGTCTGACAAGCATTTATTTTGCACTTGCTGTAAGCCAGGCTCCACTGGGATAACCCCGATTATTCATGCAACAAGCATGTATTGGGTGCCTACTGTATGCCAGCCTCCGCGGGAATAAACACACTTATTTGTCTTCAGGCATCTATCGAGTTCCAGCTGTGTACAAGCATTTATTGAGCACTGACTGTGTGCAAGGCTCTAGGGAGAGATGCCACAGGAAGGCCTGGGAAAGTGAAAAGTTTCCCCTCATCCCCCGCAATCTGGTTTCCGACCCTCCCCACGTCCGAGGCAGCAGGTTAAACCTGTGGGGAGCTGGGCTCACATCCCCTCGTCCGCCGACTGACCGTGAGAGCTGGGGCGAGCCCCTTCCCCTCCCTAAACCTCAGCTTCCTCCTCTGTAAAATGGAACACTCAACACTCAGCAGTCAGCATCTACTTTCTGCAGCAAGGGAAACTGAGGCACAGGGAGGGGCTGAGAAGTGTCTGTACCCCTTCCCTGCAAGACTAGGATGGAGACCCATTCTCCTGACCCCACTCCAAAGTCTGGGGCTTTTTTCCACCCCCTCCCCCCCAGAGGCCCAGAGAGGGGCAGGGCTTGCCCGGAGCCACACAACACAACAGGGACAGGACCCCGCCCTGGGTGGCAAGCCCTCCCCTCCACGCCTGGGCGCCCCTGTCTTCCTCCTGCCTCCCTGGGCCGGGCTGCCAGGCCAGCGTCCTGTGCTCCCAGCTCCCCCGGGGCTGCCAAGGTGGTGACAAGACCCAAGAAACATCAGACGGAAGGGGAAGCTGGTGGGGGGGACCCCGTGCCCGGCGCTGGCAGAGGGTGTCCTCGGGCGCTTCCGCCTGGCCCTGCCCGCCGTGTGGCCACAAATGGCTTCCGGGCGCGCCCGTCCCCGGCGTGTGGGCCCGCGCGTGTGCCCGACTGTGGGCGCATGTGGCTCCTGCCCTGCAGCCTGGCGCGGGGCCGCGGGAGGTGCAGACGGGGGGAGGGGGGTGGGCTGTCAGAAGCCAAGAATCTGCTCCGAGTGTAAACAGGGAGTTATTTTGAGTCTGCCCCCCCAGCCCGGGTGGCGGTGACACATTTGACATTGGAGGGGACCCGTGCGGGGGCAGCTCGTGCGTGTGGGTATTTTTAACCTTGTTCCTCACATCCTCGGAGCCGCCCGGGTGCGGGGGGTGCCGAGTGGCGGTGATGGTGGGTGCCCCTAGCTGGCCGCGCCCTCCCGTTGGCACAGGCGGGTTTAACCCCTTGGAGGCCGCGGGGCAGCCTGAGCAGGGGGCCAGGCAGGGTCCCCCCTGTCCAGAGGGCCACCCCGCACCTCCAGCCTGTGTACCTCGAATGCCCCTGCCCCGGAAGGGGGACCCGGCGCCCGCGGTCCCCGGTGCCAGCCCAGCCGCTCATTCTTGGACGCACAAAATGGCCGCCAAGGCCCAGAGAAGCATCTGGAACAGCGGCCGGGAGAGGCGAGAAAATGGCTGCCGGAGTGATGATGTCACGGGGTGGCGTGGCCTCCCATGGCATCCCCGGGTGGGGACGGGCCAGGTCCATAGGCCTCCAAGTGGGCCCTGTGGCCTACGGGGGCGCGTCCCAGGCCGGACGCCCCGAAAGGGTCACCCCGAAGCTCCCCCCGGGGTCCCCGGGTCCCCCGACGTCGGCCAAGGGGGCGGCCAGCCTGGCCCAAGGCCTCCCGTCGCAGCGGCCCAGGCCTGGCGCGGCGCTGGGGACGGTCAGGGGGACGGTGGCGGCCGCTGGCCTGACCTCCGGGCCCGAGGTGTCCCCGGGCGCCTGCCAGGGCCCGCGGCCAGGCCACGGAGCAGGCGGGGGCGAGGGCCTGGCCGGGTGGGAAGAAAAAGAAACTTTTCTTTGAAAGTGATTCCCCAGCAGGTTGGCTCGGGCCCAGGCGGCCAGCGGCGGCGGAGAGGGAGCTGGAAACTCTGGTGCAGACTCAGCCTCGCAGGAAGGACACGGCGGGGAGGCCGGGGGCAGAGGCCGGCGTCCCGGAGGTCACCCCGTCCGTGCCGCCGCCTCTCGGGCCCCACATGTCGCGTCCAGACTTCCCGGTTCTGTCCCCAGGGGACCCACGAGTGCCCCGAAGGAACGTCCATCTGCGGTCTTGCTTTTTCTCCTTCGATTTCGCCAAACGCCCCCTGGAGAAGGGCCAGGGGTTTTAGATGCTCCCCACGACTAGGACAGGGAGACTCAGAGAGGGAAAGCGCTTTTGCTGAGGTCACACAGCACTGGCGAGGCAGACAGCTGGTTCTCTCCTTTGGGGGCCTTAGGGATGCGTAGACTAGAGCCCAGGGAGGGACGAGCTGTTCCCTAGAGAGGTCCACGATGTGTACCGCGATTCCTGGAAGCCCAGGGTGATTTTGCTTCCGGTCCTCCTGCCACGCCACCAGGGAAGTCCACCTTCCATCTAGCCTGCGGCCTTCACGCTGTGCCTCGACCCTCGGTCCTCCTTGGGGTGACGGATGGGGAGGGAACCCATGGATGTGAACTTCATGCAGCTGAGGTTTGCGTCTGTCTCCTTCACTGCCGTGTCCCCAGCACGTAGGACGGGGCCTGGTATACAGTAGGTGCTCAAGACCTGTTGAATGCAAGAGTTGCAGTTTCTCCTCATGCTTCAGTTCGCACAGACGCGAGTACGGGATGGGGCAGGGGCTCGGGGACAGCCCAGCTGGACGTGAGCGGGAACTCTGTGGTCACGCTTCTTAGGGTGGACCTGGGAAGGCGAGGTCCCAAACTTCCCACACTTCAGGCACAGAGTGGGCGCCAGGGGCTGTGCGCAGATAAAACCCGTTTTAACAGGGCTTGAATGCAGCCAGGGAGTAAGCCGGGCAGGCATTTGCGGGGAGGGTGTCCCAGGCAGAGAGCACGGCATGTGCAAAGGTCCTGGGGCAGGACGCACCTGGGGTGTTGGAGGTACAGTGAGGAGGCCCGTGTGGCTGGAGCATAGGGAGGAGGGGAGGGCAGGAAGGGGACAGGGCAGGTTGTGCGGAGAAGACGTCAGAGCTGGGCTGGGAAGGATGGTCGCAGTTTTCCCGAGAGGGGCAGGGGCAGGGAGGATGGCCATGGCTGGTGTCACCTGCACGGCATTGCCTTCCAGGACCGAGAGAGTCGAACCTCTGCCGGCTGATGTTTAAAAATGGCTGGTGACGCCCGGCAGCCGGGAATTCCAGGGCCTGGCTTTGCTTCTCTCTCGCCGGCTGGGTGGGGAGGCGGACGTGGCAGGCGGCAGAGCCAGCTCCGCTTGGCAGCCGGCGAAAGCCGGGAAGTGCGCGGGGCGAGCTCACCGCGGCAGCCGGCGCTGGCAGCCGGGGGTCCCGAGGTCCCCACAGGCACGGCTGGGCCCCGAGTGGGAATTCTGGGCTCCCCTGATGGCCCGCCGGGTTTTAGCGACGTGTGATCACGGGTCCTTGGTGGGTCCTTGAGAGAGAAACGACACGGGACCACTCTGCCCTCTCCCAGGCCGCCGGCCCGGACCCGGTGTTGTACTCAGCCTGGTGGCCCCATGTCCTCACAGGGTCCCGACCCCTGAGAGTCCAGGAGTCACTCAGCAACCAGAGAATTAAAGATTGTTGTTGATTGTAGTGAGACACGTGTGCCATGGAGTTCCCCGTCTTAACCACTTCTGAGTGCACGGCTCAGCAGCACTCACCCTCCGCTTCTAGAACTTTCTCATCTTCCCAAACTGCAGCTCTGTCCCCATGAAACACTCACGCCCCGCCGTCCCTTCCCCAGCCCCTGGCGACCACGAATCCACGTCCCGTCTCTGTGGATCTGCCTGTTCTGGGCGTTTCATACAAACGGAGTCTCACACTGTGTGTCCTTCCGTGTCTGGCGTCTCTCACTGAGCACGACGTCCTCAAGTTCCCTCCACGCTGTGGCCTGTGTCAGAGCCTCGTCCCTGTTCCTGGCTGAGTGATGTTCCAGTGTGGACGGACTGCGTGTGTCTGTCGCATCTGTCCATGGACACCCGAGTCGCTCCCACCGCGCGGCCGTGTAAGTGCCGCCAGGTGACCGCGTGTGCCGACGTGCGTTGGCGTCGTGGCTTCCTAGTGCGCTGGGTGACACCCAGGAGTGGCATCGCCGGGTTTCACGGTAAACTCTGCCTCACATTTGGAGGAGGCGCCAGACTGTTTTCCGCCCGGGATACCCACCAGCCGCGCGGGGCGTCCGCGTCCTGGCAGCCGGAGACTCTTAAAAATACGAAAAAGACGGGGCGGTGTCGCTCCTCGCCGTGCCGCAGGATGAAACCGCACCAGAGACAAGGCAGGGGTGCCGTGCTTATGCGCATCCCTGCAGCGCAGCGCTCCAGGCCCGAGGGCACAGGCTTTGCCCACCGTCTCTCCTTCCCGGCCTGCTCGCCAGGCACCAGCCACGTGGCATCTCCCCGCGTGCTTATTCCAGCCCCAGGCCCTTTGCACGTGCCTCGCCATCTGCCCGAAGCACCTTCGCCCAGCTCTCCACCGCGACTGGGCTCCTTCACATTCTCGAAGCCCCTGAGATTCCGCCTGACCCCTGTGTCCAGAGTCATCCCCAAAGCCATGCACTGTCCCTTCACCCTGTTTTGTCACCTCGGGGGAACTCAGAGCCCCGTGGAATTATCTCAGGGCTCTGTTTCCTGTCTGTCTCTGCCGCCTTGGCGCGCTGCCATTTCCCCAGCACCTGGCGAGTCGCAGGTTGTCAATGAGCACCTGTCCCGCGAACGCCAGGTGATGCGTGGACCTCCCGGTTACCAAGGGCGGAAGCTTTGGCCACCGGCATGAAGGGAGTCATCCTGTGCGGAGGGGGTGGGTGCTCCCGGCGGAAGGGTGGGGCCGGAGGCCACAGCGGTGCCTTTGTCATGCACTAGGACAGACCAGATTTGGGCTCGTGGCCACGGACAGGAAGGAACACTCTGTCTGTACACTCTTGTCATGGGATCCAGTTTACACTGCTGTTGTCACTGGTGATGATGTGTTTGTTTGAGCAAAGGCTACAGGGGGCAGTGACGTTCCTGGCTGCACATGAACGTCCCATGGACCTGGGGAGTCGAGAGAACTGGCATCTGGCCAGATGAGGCTGTCCCTTCAAATACAGCCACTATAGAGAACCAGGGTCTTGCTTATACTCCATGTGTGTGGTTGTCCATGCTACATGCATGGTGCTCAAAGATCCTGTGTCTCTCTCTGAGAAGGACATGGTTGAGGAATGTGCTGAATGAGGGGAGAGAATGAGCCATGTGTGTATCTGAGGGAAGAGCAGAGGGCACAGCCTGTGCAAAGGCCCTGGGGCAGGACAGCGCCTAGCATGTTGGAGGCACAACGAGGAGGCCTGTGTGGCTGGAGCAGAGTGAGGAGGGGGACAGACGGAGGTGGAGAGGGTGGGGAGGGGACAGGGCAGGTCCTGCAGGGGCTGTGAGTGTGGGAAGGATTTGGGCTTTTACCCAGGGGAAGGTGTGAGCCATGGAGGGCTGTGGGCAGAGGAGGGACAATGTTCATTTAACTCCTAAGTCTGGCAAAATGCTATCATCAAAACAGTATTTACCCCAAATCTATGGCAAGCCCTCCCCTTCCCTGAGCTTCTCCGAGCACGGTTGTGGCCCCAGAAGAGCAACAACAGACTCACTAGGAAGTGATTGAAAATGACCTCTTTACAGATGGAGAAAACTGAGGCTCCAAGGGGGAAGTGACTAGTCCAAAGCCACATGGCCAGGTTGTGCCAGGAACAGGACTCCATCCAACCCAGGTTTTGGGGCATGGCCCTCATTTCTGTAAGATGCTCCAAGATCAGACAAGTCTGGCACCCACCACCCCTTCTTCGAAATCCCCAGTTGCCTTTTAAAGGCTCTGAAAAGTCCTGCAATTGCCTTGAGAAATCCTCAGCGATGCCCAAACTTTCTGACTGTGGCACCCCTGTGAACACTCAGCAGCACAGCCACCGGAAGTCCCCAGCGTGGCTGTTAAGAGTGTGAACTTCGGTTCACCGGCACCTCGGTCCCGCTTTGGTTCTCACACCGGAAGATGTGTTCGGGTTTTCTCGTGCAATCAAGACTATATTTTGATGGGGACCAGGTGCCACGTTGAAAGCCAGACCTGAACTCAGCTGCAGAAAACAACGTATTGGAGGGGGTGTCGCCAGGTCAGAAGAAAACGCACCAACAAGCAGTGTTTGAAAGCCGGCGATAGGCCAGGCGCGGTGGCTCACGCCTGTGATCCTAGCACTCTGGGAGGCCGAGGCGGGAGGATCGCTCAAGGTCAGGAGTTTGAGACCAGCCTGAGCAAGAGCGAGACCCGTCTCTACTGAAAATAGAAAGAAATTAATTGGCCAACTAAAAATACATAGAAAAAATTAGCCGGGCATGGTGGCACATGCCTGTAGTCCCAGTCACTCAGGAGGCTGAGGCAGGAGGATCGCTTGAGCCCAGGAGTTTGAGGTTGCTGTGAGCTAGGCTGACGCCACGGCACTCTAGCCCGGGCAACAGAGCGAGACTCTGTCTCAAAAAAAATAAATAAATCCTGCGATAGATGGTATATAAAATTCAAAAGAGGTTTATTTATGTGTTTTTAAGAGGAACGCATGCAAAACTGGGTTGGTGCATCCCACACCCCTCACTGTGTGACTTTGGGTAACTTACTTACCCTCTCTGGGCAGCCTGGGGGTTGGCAGCCCCAGCCAAAGCTTGTTACAGGGCATTAGATGAAGTGATACCAAGGGCATAGCCTGGCATCTAGGGCTCGGGAAGCCATCTGTACCTGCCGTTGCTAGTGTTATTATTGTTTTGTTTTGTTTTTGAGACAGAGTCTTGCTCTGTCACCCAGGCTGGAGTGCAGTGGTGCAATCACAGCTCACTGCAGCCTCCAGCTCCTGGGCTCAAGCAATCCTCCCACCTGAGCCTCCCGAGTAGGTGGGACTACAGGTACGCACCACCATACCCAGCTAATTTAAATTAAAAAAATTTTTTTTTAGACATGGGGTCTTGCTCTGTTGCCCAGGCTGGTCTCAAACTCCTGGCCTCAAGTGATCCTCCTGCCTCGGCCTCCCACAGTGCTGGGACTATAGGCGTGTACCATCTTACCCAGCTAATTTTTTGTTCCTATTTTTAGTTGGCCGGCCAATTTTTGCCCCCGTTAAGAACTTCCTGAGCTAGGTAGACACCTTTGCTTTGAATTTGACGCCAGCTTTGGGACCTAGACTCTCTGCCCAGGGCCTTGGTTTACCAACCTCACAAATTGAGCAGATTTAACCAGACGGTGCCGCGAAGCACTAATTTAGCGCAGTAAAAACTCGGCAAATGGAAGCTGCCCGCTTGGGGTCTGGGGAATCTTGGGGCGCTGGCTGTTGGCCAGCCCGGAGACATTACCCACTCTGAGTGCATCTGCTCCACCTGGCGGAAGGTCCATTTTAGGGCTGGATGTCTGTGGAGGTGGGAGGAGGAGGAGGAATTATTTGTGCCTTTTTTTTTTTTCTCTTCTCTGATTTTTCACAGAAACAGCCGGAGCAGTACCGTGCAATTGATCTCTCTCTGATGGTGGCAATTCTGCCCTGCCCAATTCAGTCGCCACCGGCCACGTGTGGCTCCTGAGCTCTATTGTTTTCTTTTGGAGACAGAGTCTCACTCTGTTGCCCGGGCTAGAGTGCCGTGGCGTCAGCCTAGCTCACAGCAACCTCAAACTCCTGGGCTCAAGCAATCCTCCCGCCTCGGCCTCCCAGAGTGCTGGGATTACAGGCATGCGCCACCATGCCCAGCTAAGTTTTCTATATGTTTTTAGTTGTCCAATTAATTTCTTTCTATTTTTTTAGTAGAGATAGGGTCTCGCTCTTGCTCAGGCTGGTCTCGAACTCCTGACCTTGAGCGATCCTCCCGCCTCGGCCTCCCAGAGTGCTGGGATCACAGGGGCTGTGGCTCCTGTACTGAACAGCTCTGGAGCGTGGGGACTTTTCAGGCGCTGAGTGGTGGATGACTTGTCAGCAGGTGCATGAGAAATAGTCCCAGGATTTAGAGATGATTAAAAATGAGGTTGGGAACCAGAGGCTGGGGAGGGGAGCGGGCAGGGGGATGGTTGGTAGGTGCAAACATTTTTTAAAAAAAAGAGAGGGCAGACTAAAAAGGAAGGACAGGCTACTACAATGGATGGACCCTGAGGACATCGTGCTCTGTGACATAAGCCAGACACAGAAGGACAAATCCTCTGCGATTCCAATCGCAGGAGGTCCCTGGAGTCGTCGGATCCACAGAGACAGGAAGTAGGATGGTGGGTGCCAGGGGCTGGGGAGGGGGTGGGGAGTGAGTGTTTCATGGGGACAAAGAGTCAGTTTGGGAAGACGAGAAAGTTCTGGAGATGGAGGGGGTGATGGCTGCACAGCACCGTGCATGTGCTCGATGCCGCTGAGCCGTGCACTTAAACATGGTAAAAATGGTGAATTTTATGTCCTATATATTTAACCACAATAAGAACTAAATTAAAAGTTAAAATGAAGCCAGGCGCGGTGGCTCACGCCTGTAATCCCAGCACTCTGGGAGGCCGAGGCGGGAGGATCGCTCAAGGTCAGGAGTTCAAGACCAGCCTGAGCAAGAGCGAGACCTCATCTCTACTGAAAATAGAAAGAAATTAATTGGCCAACTAAAAATATATAAAAAAAATTAGCCGGGCATCGTGGCACATGCCTGTAGTCCCAGCTACTCGGGAGGCTGAGGCAGGAGGATCGCTTGAGCCCAGGAGTTTGAGGTTGCTGTGAGCTAGGCTGACACCACGGCACTCTAGCCCGGGCAAGAGTGAGACTCTGTCCCCCCCCCCCAAAAAAAATGAAAATGAGATGACATATAGTTCAAGCATCATATTATTTTAAAACTACACTTACACACACACACACAAAAAAAAACACCACCACTCCCAGGGCTATGGAAAAAGAAGAAAACCTGCTCAGCCCGGCAAGGAGATCCGCAAATCCCCGCAGCTCGCATCACACTCGGGACGACAGCTCGATAGCTCCTCCTGAGGTCAGCAGCGACACGAAGATGGGGCTCTCACTGCGTCTACCCAGCATTGTTCTGGAAGTTCTAGGCAGCGCTATACGGCAAGAAAGGAAATCGAAGGCCTACTTATCGAAAAGGAAGAAGTGAAACTGTCCCTATTTGCAAATGACATCATGGCCATTCTGAAAATCCCAAGGAGTCTACCAAAAAAAAAAAAATGCGTGCACAAAAATCAACCCCACTTCTCATTGCTCGCAGTGAACAATTAGAACCGGAAATTGGAACTGTCATTCACAATCCCATCAAAACCTACCGTGTAGTGAAGGTGCATTTGTTGACAACCGCTTTGCACTTATTATTGGCTGACTGATCCCAGAAAAACCCCGGGAGGTGGGTTTTATCATCTGCCCATTTTACAGATGAGAAAATTGAGGCTGGCATGGCTGGCATAGCCCCAGGGTCATTGATCTGAAGCGATACAAAGTAACAGCACGGAAGACAGTGACGACAACAACAGTGATTGTTGTCAATGTCCAATTAACAAAGAAAGTCGCCTTCTGCTCGTGGAATGGCTTCCTACGTGCCAGCCACCGTCGGGGCACTTTCTTCCTCCCATTTTCCCCCTGTCCCTCGTGAACAGCCTCTGAGCAAGCGAGGTGCTGCCCATCTCACAGGTGGGAAGAGTGAGGCTTGGAGGGAGGGAGGTGATGCGTCCGAGGTCGCACGCCCCGTCTGCCTCATTCCAAAGTGCCCGCTGGGAGCCACCGGGGCGTGGCACTGACTAGGTGTTCAAGAAACGTCCCCCCTTCCTGGGGAAGCAGCCGGATGCCAGCCGGGCACCGCTGCCTGCTGAGTCCGCGTGGGAGCTGGTCCCGTACGAGGGTCCAGTGCCCGGAGCCCGGGACAGCTGGCTGCCCGGGCTGGGCGCTTCCCAACAGCGTGGGCGCCCGTGCCCAGCCTCAGGGCGGTCCAAGCGGGACTGGCGGCTGCGAGGGGCCGCTGGCTGGGTGGCTTGGGAGCGAACGCAAGGCTGGAGGCTGAGCCGGGCACACTCCCCTCGGCCACTGTCCAGTGTGCCCAGACCAGTCGGCCACCCAGGGTGGCCCTGCCGGAGGAGGAGCGGCTTCCCTGATTGGCTCCTGCGTTTCCTGATTGGGAAACTGAGGCACGGGGCCCTGCTTCTGTGCTGTTTACGGCATCTTTGGTCTTGGCAGCTGGTGGTGGGTGTGTTCAAACGCCTAGCACGGTGACAAGCAACTGCTCCCTGGCTTAGGAAGTGACATTATTTTCATTATTCCACGACAACCTCCAGGGTGGCTTCCGCCATCATCCCATTTTACCGATGAGGACACTGAGGCCTTCAGAGGATAAGTGACTGGCCTGGGACTGCACAGCCCCGGAGGAGGCTCTCAGGGACAGGACCTGAACTCAAGCTGGGGGCTGGACGTCTGAGCGCAGGACAGACACAAGGACATAATAATCCTGGTGACAAAGCACATGGAGTGGCGTGGGGAGAGGATTTTTTTGTCATTCTGACACTCAGTTTTCCTTGTCTATAAAATGGGTGGGATAACAATGCCAGGTTTGCGGTTGTCTTAAGGATTTAAGGAAACTTATCAAATGGGAATGAAAACAATGTCACATGTGTGGTAATTAACAATCTGAATAAGAACAATGTGACAGACGCTACTATGTATCAATATGCGCTCAAGTGTTTCAAAGTATCTTTTTGTGGTGGGTGCGGTGGCTCACGCCTGTAATCCCAGCACTCTGGGAGGCCGAGGCGGGAGGATCGCTCGAGGTCAGGAGTTCGAAACCAGCCTGAGCAAGAGCGAGACCCGTCTCTACTAAAAATAGAAAGAAATTAATTGTCCAACTAAAAATATATAGAAAAAATTAGCCGGGCATGGTGGCGCATGCCTGTAGTCCCAGCTACTCGGGAGGCTGAGGCAGGAGGATCGCTTGAGCCCAGGAGTTTGAGGTTGCTGTGAGCGAGGCTGACGCCATGGCACTCTAGCCTGGGCAACAGAGTGAGACTCTGTCTCAAAAAAATATATATAAATAAAGTATCTTTGTTTGTTTTTTTTGAGACAGAGTCTCGCTCTGTCACCCGCCTGGAGTGCAGTGGTGTCATCACAGCTCACTGCAGCCTCCAACTCCTGGGCTCAAGGGATCCTCCTGCCTCAGCCTCCCAAGTAGCTGGGACTACGGGCGACACCACCACGCCCAGCTAATTTTTCTATTTTTAGTAGAGATGGGGTCTTGCTATTGCTCAGGCTGGTCTCGAACTCCTGGCCTCAAGGCTGAGCCACCGCGCCCGGCGTCCTTGCTACCTCTTGACAGTCCCACGAGGCCTGGGCGATGCTTGTGCCCACTTGGAAGGGGAGAAGCGCAGGCTCAGAGCAGCCGTGCAACCTGCCTGGGCTCACACAGTGATTTTGCATGGTGGCTTTGGGGTCTGGCCGGTGGGAGGGGCCTGGCCCTCTTCCTTGAGCTTTGATGGTGACTGTCACCATCTTCATCTTTGACCTGGGGGACGGATGAGAGGGCTGGGAGGGGCTGCCTGGCTGGGCTTGGCTGCGTGTCCCGCCCACCCCCGCCCCCAACTCCAGGCCCGGCTGCAGGGTCAGGGCTGCGGTGGGGGTGGCCCGCCCGGTCCCACAGCCGGGCTGCAGCGACTATAGCGCTGAGCTCAGCGTCTGTCTGCGTCTCCGTCTGCCAAGGAGCCGATTATTTTTAGATGAGATGGAGGGGCGGGCGCCGGGGCAGAGGGAGCCCCCAGCCATGGCGGGAGGCAGGCTGTGGGTACGGCAGCCAGAAAGGGACGCCCCTCAGCCTCGTCTCTGGGGACCCCGATGGCAACCCGAGACCAAAGGCCGGCGCACGGGACTGCAGGGCGGAGGCTGAGACCGGAGCCCCAGGACTCATCTCTCTGACTTTAGTTTCCCTTTCTGTAAAATGAGTGTAATGATAGATCCCACCCCACAGGGCTAAGGCAGGAGTCCAGGAGTTGTTATGATTTTATAGATGAGGCTCAGAGATGGTAAGTGACTTGCCCAGGGCCACACAGTAAGAAGATAGAGGTGTCGGGATTTGAACCCAGGTTTCTTAAGACTCCGCATGTGCCAGCTCCTACATGCAACTGAGCTGGCCCCTGCCGACGGGGGAGGCCACACTCCAGCATGTGGGGACACCGGCGCCACAGGGGCCTGAGCCGGTGTCTGCAGGGTGCCTGGCCAGTCTCCTGGGGGCAGCAGCGTGGACACGTCTCCTCCTGGGGCCAGGGTCCCTGTGATGTCACCAACGCTTCTCCCTCTCTTTGCAGACGCAGAGCAGAGCGGCAGTCCCCGGGCGGGGATGGGCTCGGACCAGGAGGACAGCAAGCCCATCACGCTGGGTGAGTCCGGGGTCGGTGCAGCCCTGTCCCCGTCTTTTATTTAGGGATGCTTTGCTGAGCGCCGCCTGCATGCTGTGGGGCCCTGCGTGAACGTCTCGTGGATGCTGCTCTTGTTCCATTTTACAGATGAGTAGACTGAGGCTTAGGCAGCCGGGGACCTGGGGCTGGGACCTGTGAGTGTCTGGGCTCTGAGGCGTTCCCCGCTCCCCGGGGACCTCGAGGGCTCTGCAGTGGCTGGGATGTCACAGAGCCCCTTCTGTGTTGGGGGCTGGGAAGTGGAGACTTTGCCTGAGGCAGAGCCCTGGGGAGTAGGAAGGATTCAGCAGCTACAGAGGTGCCATCATTGCCCACCTGGAGCAGCAAGGTCCCCTCAACCCCGGTCTCTGGCTCCCACCTTTGCCCCCACCGTCTGTCCTCACTGCAGCAGCCAGAGGGCGCCTGTGAGCACCCAAGTCAGGGCCCTGTCCCTCCTCTGCCCACAGCCCTCCATGGCTCCTACCTCTCTCCGGGTCAAAGCCCAAGTCCTCCCTGCAGCCCACCAGGCCCTGCACAACCTGCCCTGTCCGGTCACTGCCCTCCCCTCCTCCTCTGCTCCAGCCACACGGGCCTCCTTGCTGGGCCTCTGACACGCCAGAAGCCATCCTGCCCCAGGGCCTTTGCATGGGCTGTGCTCCGTCTGGACAGCTAACTGCTGTCTCTCTCTCTCTCTCCCCGGATCTCCCCAGACCTCAGCTCAACTGTCCCCTTCTCAGACAGGCCTTCCTTGTGTCCCCTTCCCCTCTGGCAGCCTCTGGCCGCTCTCAGTCACTCCCTGCCTCTGTTTCATTTCCCCAGAGGAAGTGAGCGATTGCGGCCGCGTTCGCTTATCTGCCCCAGGGGGGGCGGCACCTCCGCCAGGGCAGAGGTCCGGTCTGTGTCCGTCACGGTTGTGCCCCCAGCGTGTAGGACAGGGCCGGGTATACAGCAGGTGCTCAGTCCATCTTTGCAGAAAGGAGAGGAGGGAGGGAGGGAGAGAGACAATAGGCTGGGGAGAGGAGCAGGGGGGAGGGACGGAGGGACAAGCAAGTGGGTGGCCCCCCGCCCCCCTCCCCATTGGCAGGACCAGAACAGCCGTGCATGGGGCCGCTGGGTGGTTCCAGGAGGCTCACAGGCCCCTCGCTGGCCCCCGGTGACGCGTCTGTCCTGGCGTCCGTGACCCGAGCCGTCCCCCGGCCTCGCCTGATTCCCGGCGCTTCCCTCGGAGCCAGATGTTGAGGGAGGCGGGGGCGGGGCGCTGGGGTGTCTGGCGGAGGAAATCACGTCCTCCGCTCGCCAGGGAGTCCCCCGGAGATGGAGCAGGGCGGGCACTGCACAAACAGGAAACCCCGGCGGGGGAGGCGGAGGGGCCGCGCTGACACCAGCTCGCCGGCGGGATCGGCAGGAAACGGCTACGGCCACTTTCCCTGGCCGCCCGGGGACCACTGTCCTGTCCCCCATCCCGGGCTGTCGTGGCCCTGGGCCTCCCAGCACAGATCCAGGTGCGCGGTCATCGCTCAGTAAATGGCACATTGATTGCCGCCGGGGAGTCCCAGGGGTCCTGGGACAGACTGGGGCTTGGGTCTGGGGAACAGAATACAGCCAGGAGCTCCCTGGGGCCCGTGCTGCCTCCTGGGGGCCGAGAGAGGAACTGCTCTCCCCTGCCACCCCGGAGCCCGGCGCCGCCTGCCCATCCCACCTCTGCACTGACCATGCTTCTGGCTCCTGCAAGGTGCCAAGTGCATTTCAACCCCAGGGCCTTTGCACAGGCCGTTCCCACTGCAGGGAACACCAGTCAGCATTCACGGGGCTGTCGCCAAGGCCCTGCTCTTGGCGCTTTGCAAGTTTTAACAAGTTTATTTCTCTGATCTGCCCGCCCACCCTTGAGGTCTTTGAGTAAAGTAGCTGCTGCCTTCCCATTGTCTGATACACCTCACCTTTGACTTAGTTTTTATTTTTTTTGAGAAGGAGTCTTGCTCTGTCACCCAGGCTGGAGTGCAGTGGTGTCATCGTAGCTCACTGCAGCCTCCAACTCCTGGGCTCAAGCGATCCTCCTGCCTCAGCCTCCCGAGTGGCTGGGACTACAGGCATGCACCACCATGCCCAGCTAATTTTTCTATTTTTAGTAGAGAAAGGGTCTTGCTATGTTGCCCAGGCTGGTCTCAGATTCCTAGGCTCAAGAGATTCTCCCACCTCAGCCTCCCAGAGTGCTGGGATTATAGGTGTGAGCCACCATGCCTGGCCTCGCTTTAGTTTCTATTTTTTAAAAATCGGTGGTCAAATATGCACAATGTAAAATATACCATTTTAACCATTTTTGAGTGTACAAGTCAATGGCATTAAGTATATTCACAGAGCTGTGTAACCATCACCTCTAATTCCAGAACATTCTCATCACTCCAGAGAGGAAGCCCCGTCCCCGTCAGCAGTCACACTCATCCCCTCCCCCAGCCCCTGGCGACCACGAATCCACGTCCCGTCTCTGTGGATCTGCCTGTTCTGGACGTTTCATATCAATGGAGTCTCACACTATGTGTCCCTCTGTGTCTGGCGTCTCTCACTGAGCATGATGTCCTCAAGGTCCCTCCACACTGTGGCCTGTGTCAGAGCCTCGTCCCTTTTTCATGGCTGAGTGATGTTCCAGTGTGGATGGACCACGCTGTGTGTGTCCACTCATCTGTTGATGGGCACTTGGGTTGTTTCCCAGCTGGGGCTATTGCTGCTACAAACACGCATGGACAAGTTTCTTTTGACTTATTAATGTCGTGTGGTGTCTGTCACCCACACTGGACTGTGAGTCCCATGACAGCAGCCACTTCCATCTGGCTCATTCCCTGCCATGCAGGTGCCCAACGAATGCCCACTGAGTGAATGGATCCCTCTTGCAAGGGCTTCTGGGGGTGGGACAGGCCTGTCCCCAAGCTGGCTGAGGTTGCCCAAGGCTCCCGCCCTCTCTGGACCAACTTCAGTTTTTCTTTTCTTTTCTTTTTTTTTTTTGATACAGAGTCTCACTGTGTTGCCCAGGCTAGAGTGCTGTGGCGTCAGCCTAGCTCACAGCAACCTCCAACTCCTGGGCTCAAGCAATCCTCCTGCCTCAGCCTCCCGAGTAGCTGGGACTACAGGCATGCGCCACCATGCCCGGCTAATTTTTTCTATATATTTTTAGTTGGCCAATTAATTCC
>CAUYRT010034731.1:0-2500 GCA_963574885.1 Lepilemur ruficaudatus
TTTTTTTTTTTTTTTTTTTGAGACAGAGTCTCACTGTGTTGCCTGAGCTAGAGTGCCGTGGCGTCAGCCTGGCTCACAGCAACCTCAAACTCCTGGGCTCAAGCGATCCTTCTGCCTCAGCCTCCCGAGTAGCTGGGACTACAGGCACGTGCCACTATGCCCGGCTAATTTTTTCTATATATATTTAGTTGGTCAATTAATTTCTTTCTATTATTAGTAGAGACGGGGTCTCACTCTTGCTCAGGCTGGTTTCAAACTCCTGACCTTGAGCAATCCACCAGCCTCGGCCTCCCAGAGTGCTAGGATTACAGGCATGAGCCACCGCACCTGGCCTTAAAGACTTTATTTTTTGAGGTTCAACCTATTCTAATGTTTTCAAGAAAAAAAAAATGACCAGTTTTATTTGCTTATGCAAGCACTCTTAGTAAGTCAGTAAAACTCTTATTTTTCATAGCTTCACTTTTATTAAAGATAACTTTCTGGTCTGGTGGCATTGGGCTTATTATATAAGGACTCACATAGTATATTCCCTGATAATTTAGCATCAGGAAAACTGGTAATTTTTTTAATGAAAAGATGGTCTTATTTTGTTAACCAGTTAAAACTGAAGTTTAAAGTTTTTCCCCAAAATGCTTTCCTCATAAAAATATAATAGCAATGATAATAATCATATACCACTGAAGTTGGTCCTCTTGGGCCCATCTCTGTAAATAAGATACATGCACACTCACTGAAGGGACACCTAGTGAACTCCACTTGAACCTTGAGGAGGAGAACAAAACACTCCATGTTGTCTCTTAATGAGTTTTTCCCAGGTAGGGGTGATAAAAATGTAAAATTGGACTCTGGATGTGGCGAATTGAAAGACCTTTATTTTTCCAGAACAGCATCCTCCAAACCAAGCTGTAGACCTGTCATTATTTGCCCAAGATAAAGTTTCCATCACTGCGAGGTGAAATGAGGAAAATAAAACAATGTGTCTAATTTTATTCAACCTAAAGGACTTTCCTCTATTCTGAAATGTTGTCCTTCCTATTTCTTTGACTTGACTGTCCTTACTTCTATTAAAAGAAGATGCCAATGGATGGCATTTGTTCTGTTTAAACCTTTGTACTTAGCCTAATTATCATTTAGCACATCCCTGTTGGTCCTCCCACCCCAACTTTATTTTTTTTCTTTATCCATAAAATCTAGATTTCTGCTAGTCTAGGGGATACCCTCTGCTATACAGAACCATGGATTTTCCAAAGTTGCTGGCCTTTTTTAATGTAATTTTTAAGGGAATACTTTTTAATCAAACTCATATTTTTAACCTTTGTTTTGAATATGTTAAATATATTCTTTTCTTGACAATTCTATCATTATCGATTATTAAAGGCACTAGATTAGAATACAGAAAATCTTCTGGAAGACATATATTATAGGGCAGTCTGCCTGACCCAGAATAGCCCCAGGATTGACTAGCATTCTTTCAGCACCATCATTTTTGTATTCTAAATAAAAAGAAAAGCAAGTCAAAAAAAAAAGGCAAAACCTGCTTTGGCCCCTTCCTTACTGTCAAATTGTGAATTAGCATTGTATGAAAGGGCCTATGATGAGGCTTTACTTATTTGCTGTCTTTTCTCTGCTTGGGCTGAGAATGGAGCTCTGTGGTGTTACAACTACGTGCAAAGTAAGAGTTTAAAAAGGACTGAGTGTCAGGGCAAAAAAAAAAATGGCTAAGTTAGCACCAGACAGGGTCATGCAGAACCTCATCTGTACTCACTGTAAAGCACAATGGTTACGTACATAAGCTCCAGTCGTACAGAGCTAAATTAGAACCTTAGGCAAGTTACATATTTGTCTGTACAACGGAAGTAGTAAAAATATAACAACCATATAGAGATGTGAGTATCAAATGCAATAAAGCAGGTAAAGTGTTTACTATCATGCCTGACCCACAATAAGCCCTCAATAAAATAAATGTTACCGACAATGATCACCCAATAACCCTGTGCATTTTCTTTGCTCACTTTCTGGTCCTTTTCTGTTATGTTCTAGACAGGTAAGCTTGCCAAATAGCTGAGTTACAGACACATAGGTGATATTGCATTGAGATTTTGTCCATCAATTCATTCATTCATTTGTTCATTTGGGGGGAAAAAGTACACTGCCTGGAACAACCTGTACTAAATGTTGTGGGGAGGGGTCTAAACACACAGACAACATCATCTTTGCTCCAGGGAACTAACCAACAAGCTAGAACAACATTATAGCACAAGGGATGTGAGTCAGGTCCAGAGAATCTCCCAGGAAGAGAACATTTTACGGTGAATTTAATTAGATGCCTTTTCAGGCAGTCCCTTGTTTGACCAGACTGTGAGGCAATGAGCCCACTGATGTAGGATGTAAATTCCTCCCGTATTGCCCACTGTGGAGCTCATTCTGTGAGGATTGACCACTTTCTCTACACACCTCTTCATACTATTGACCCCAAACTGGATTCTGTGCCTGAGTGGAA
>CAUYRT010034731.1:7500-48079 GCA_963574885.1 Lepilemur ruficaudatus
AGAGATTATATAGAAACAAAGATTTTTCTTTTAAAACTCTTCTGGACCTTGAGCCAGAAGTACCTCTGGGGACAGCAGACCTGATTTTCCTGACATACAAGACCCCTTTTCACCAATGCATAGTCCAAGCAGATATTCTATTCATGGTGAAGGCTCTCTGTGGGGACACCCACATAACCCTCAGACGGGCTCCTCTGTTTCTGAAAAATTCCTCACCCTTTGGAAGAGGCCTCAGCCTCACCAGTCCTTGAGTTCCCCTCCATGACTCACATTGTCTCCTTGCTATGATTCTGTTTTGAGTCAGGATGTTCTACGGTGCATTGTACAGCAGCCGGTCCCTGAGCACACACTGCTGAGAAGAGCCGCCCCCACAACCATCACTTTCACAGTATTTGCCTTGCCAATTATTAGTACAATGGGCCAATTCTCATCCTGTGTTGCTCTTGGGGAAAATATGCAGGCTAGAGAACTGGCCTAGATTGGAAATGGAACAGCAGAAGTTGCCAATTAACATGAGCTCCTTTTTTACATCCCCTAAAGGGGTTAGTCTCTAGGGAAAATTTATAAAAGGCATAATCCCAGGCCCTCTAGGAACTCCACAGATGCCTCAAATCTCTTGGGGTGGGGACAAGTGTCAAAGGTTGCTTGGTCTAACTCTGCAACCAGTCCTTGAATTCCGTAGATATCCTCATCTGCTTTTTCGTGAATATGCCCATGTTTAAGGAACCTATCACTATCGATGGCAGTGCATTCCTCCTTTGGGCAGCTCTATTTATTTCAAATTTCTTCCTTTAGTTGAGCCAAATCCATTTCCCTGTAGCTTCCCCACTTTGGTCTTAGCTAATGAGTGAGCCTAGTCAACCACTCAGCTTCTACTCCCAGGAAATCGTCAACTACTCGGGAAAATGGTTTTTAGATCAAAAATAGAAATTTTGGAAAAGCACGAGAGAAAGCCTACTGTAGCAGAAAGGCTAATGGGTGAACTCTTCCACGTGGCCCTGGAAGGCAAAGTCAGGTTACAGACTCAGCATGTGGAAGGTTTGTGGACAGCCCATAAAAGTCCAGTCGTAAGCGTGTCGGAAAACATGTGGAATCCTGCTAGGATGTAGAGAGGAGCAAAGCTGCATCCTGTGCTTTGTGAGAGTGTGTGCTTTTACCAGGAAGACAGGAAGGAACGGAAGCATTGGGAGAAACTGAAGCTTGGCCCAGATTTAGCAGGCCTTGCTGACGGGCAGCTCCAGTCTCAGTGGGAAGACTGGTCTGACGGCCAAAGGCCTTGGCTTCTCCCCAGCTCTTTCTACATACGCCTTGTAGAAAGCTTCAAGTCTGCCATAGGCCCGGCTCAGACCTCCTCACAAGCCAGCCCCACATTCTTGGAAGGAATGTTGGCTCAGAAACACAGAGGCAGTCTGGGATGGTCCCCCAGTACATAGGAAGAGCAAAGGGAAATATGGGAGAAAATCTCCCTTCCCCATGCAGGAGGCAGTGAATCAAGACAACAGGTTTAGGAGAACAGATGAATGGGTCTCATCACCACAGCAACAAGCCCAGCGATCCTGGAAGACAGGATTTTAATTTTTCTGTTCACCTGTCAGTCTTCTCAGCACTGTCACTCCCTTTCCCCACTCCTGGCAGGGGACAAGTTGTGACTTTTTCACTCCCACCAACAAGCTGCCTGGCTTTTGGAGTGTGCAGCCACTCTGGGATAGGAGGAGAATGAGATCCATCAGAGGGGTGCTCCAAAAACTCAAACTCCACCTCTCCCCTTTCTATGGTCTAACTGGGAAGCATGTCGCTTGCCTGCACAGCATGAAAACAGCTGTCTGTACACCGGTCCAGGAGGAAGCCCCATCCCATGTGGATACTGTGGGCCAGAGGAGGAATCAGAGCTATGGCCCTCACATGAAAGGATCTTTGTCCCTGCCCAGCCTGCCCCATTATATTCCAACAGAGTGTGTCAAAGAAAGTCAGTAAAAGCAACTGAACAGAAGACTGTGGCCTCGGGTCTCCTCACAAAGATCTAAATCTGGTGCTATCAAAAAGCTAATGGAACACATTAGGGGAATCACAAAACCTTGTCTACATGGGAACTCCTAACTATCTGGACTAAGATTACACCAACCCCAGCCCTTCATCCCACACCTTATTAAATGATGCCAAGTTGGATGGTTATGTTACACCTGATGTTGGTGGCAATAGGGTCCAGGTTCCACCTTGATTCCAGGCATCTTCCTTGATTCCTGCTACTGCAGAATTGTGTCAGCATAAATAAGGATAAATGACACTGTGGGACCTGCTAAAGCTAGCAGTTCCTGTCCATCTAGCAGCTCTCTTTGTATGGAATGTGTCCCCCAAGCCTCTCCCCTCAACACACACACACATACACATATTGTCATCTCTCTGGGCCAAAGACCTCCTTCAGAACATAGGGGTGTTCTCCACCTCCAGACAAAATCAGTCACTGGACCTTCCTCCTTCTGCAGTTGTACAGAACATGCCCCTTCCGCTCACTTTCATATAAATATCTGATCCTAACTCCTTCCCAGATATACTAGAAGTGGAAACTTCACCTTCTACATCCCGGAGGTAGATAGCCTCTTAGAGTCTTTTGAAGATAATAAAAGAAAAAGGTACCCACCACTCCCTTATCCTTGAAGGCCATTCACAACCAAGATGAACTTAGAAGAGACCATGAAGAAGAAAACAGCTTTGGTGACCAAGGGGACAAGGTGTGCCTCAGCTACTGAAAGACTCTTCAGCTTGTGAAGTCAGCAGCCTCCAGCCTTCTTGTGCACCACCCTCCCTCAGGGTGGCCCCCCTGAACCTCACTGTTGGCCACTCTTTGCTAAGGTGTGAGCTGCTAATATACTAAGATACCTCCCACTCCACCCCTACTGCTGTCTGAACAGAAGAGTTTTGTAGGAACTTCTGTTAGCTGCAAGTTCTCCAAGGACTCTAAAGAATTCCTCTCCAGAAGAGTGACACGCCTCCTGAACAACAAATAGGGAGGCATTTTGAGGGTTCTGAACATCATGTAACGTGGAAATTTACTGTTCGGCCAACTCTTGAACCAAGCACCAGACTCGTTTTTGCACATTTTCTTTATCAGGCAGAGCAGGAGAAATTTTGCCCCTTTGAATAATCATTTGAATAATGAATAATCATTCCACTGCTTCCAAAGCCAGGCTACGCCTTGCCAAGTGTAACCTATATTCAAGAGCCATCTGCTTTAGCAATACAGGAAGCCACCAAGGGGATATGCTTTAGATAATCCTATAGCTCTGCTGGCCAAGGCTGCTTCTGGGGACAGAAGGCGTGCTGCTATTGCCAGCTGCAGTCTCCAAGCTCAGTCCTGCTGAATTCTGTACAATGCACCAAATAGAACTAGGGCAGAGGCCACTGACTTGGTCAACAAGAGATTCCTTTCCACATGCCCAGATTCTAATAGGCAGATGTCAGAGAAGTCCCTAGGACAACACAGTCCACCCCTTGGCTCACCTACAGCCCCACCTGAAAAGGAACACAGGATGAGGTGTAATAACCATACCCTATCCAGTGCCACCAACCAGCCAACGATGATGTGTACCTATGGCAGTTGAGGCATGCATTTCATTTTAATTCAATGAGACTCTTGTACCCTGAACAAATATGATAATATAAACAAAGGTGTTAGAACCAGCACTCATCCAGGGATGGGTATTCTTCCAAGATGTAAAGATATTCTTTGACCTGTGTCAAGAAGTTGATTGAGCACTTTGCCCCTCTTGCTGAGCTGTTACCTCCCACTGTGACCACCAGTTTTGCTTGAGTGTTCTCACACCTGGAAAAGTATTGTCCCTCAGTCCCACACTGTTGAATTCCACTAGAGGTGAGGACTCAAGAATGGTCTCACCAGATCAGTGGCCTTCCTCAGGCTCTACAGAGTGAGCTCTGTCCACCTCAACTGGACACAAGCACTTGTTCCCAGGCTCCTAGGAATTAAGCCCCCTTCTCAGTGACCCTGCTCATCCAAAACCAATGCAAGATCTTTTACTGCAGGCAACAAAGATTTCTAAATTCAGCCACCTGGGTCTGCCTACAGTGTTTTTAGCACGCATTGCCAACAGAAAAATGACACCAATTAAGCATAATTATTGGGATTTAATAGAGCCATTTTTCTGTCTCAGTGCTTTTTTACTATTCCAAGCCCCCCAGTTTTTTCCCCCGAAATTGGGACTCAGAGCAGTAAGTTAACATATATATCAATTGGTCTTTTTTTATACATACAATAACTGTCTTACTAAATCGAAATCGAATGCACATCTAGAAGAAAGTTCATTTTAAGTCTCAGAAAAACACTTGGAGACATAAACAATGAGAGAGGCCAATGTGTTGCTGAGCAACAGAGGGAAGGGGGGCAGGCCCTGAGCTGAAAAGGAAGGGATGTGGTTTTCTGAAAGAATGGGATAAATTTGAGGGTGCAGACCCTGGTACCAGGTGCCCTGAATTTCTTGTGACATTTCCCACCCCAGAAAAGGTTGAGGAGGGGAAAACATAATTATAAATTCAACAAAACCAAGGATGGTTGGAAATTTTACACATTTTTTTTCCTGGGGAATGTTTAACACTGGATCAATGAATAAAAAGCCTTTCCAACTATTATGAAAGTTAAAGAGGGTGTGGGGTTGAGTGTATGTGTGTAAATATGCTGTTGCTTGGGTTGTCTTCAGCCTCCTGCCTCACTTTATTTCTCCCCCCTCCCCTCCTTCCTTTCCTAGGACAAGACAAGCGCTCTGAGCCTCAGCAATGTGGCGGGCGTGTTCTATATCCTGATTGGAGGACTCGGACTAGCCATGCTGGTTGCCTTAATCGAGTTCTGCTACAAATCCCGTAGCGAATCCAAGCGGATGAAGGTGGCATCGTCTTCCCGGGCCTTTTTCCTAAACTTTCCTGTGATACAGCTGGGTTTCCTGGGGTCTCTTTGCTAGAAACCAGGGGCGGGGGGCGGACAGGGAGTGACAAGTGGTTGCAGTCAGCCCAAGATGGGAAGCAGAAAGCTCTTAGGAGGACGGTGACAGGGACAGAGGCAGCCGTGAGAAAGGAAGGAAGACAGGGTGTGTCGGGGCAAATACAAGGCCCAAGAGAACAACTGCATCAGCCAGAGAGGGGTCAGTGAGATTAAAGGTGAGGGGTTGGAGTGGACAGTCAGCCCAGCAGGAGGCAAGAGTGAGCGCTACAAAGGCTGATTCTCTCTGAAGTTGCATCAATAGAAGTGCAGCTCCCAGAATAGGGGAAGGGAAGCCTGCCTTGCTCTGTGCTGATCCTGTTGTGCTTGGCGAACTGGGTCTTTGCTTAGTTTCCACACTGTGAGGTAGACTTTGGCTAGAGGATCATGCTCAGAGAAAGGTAAGAAGACCAGTTAGATGACCCCAAACCACATGAAATACAGCTGAAGCGAACTGAAGAAGAGAAGAATTGTGTGGGATTTAAGGGCTGTGTGTGAAAATATGAGCATTTTCCAGGTAGGGAAGAAAACAGACTAGTTCTATGGGGTCTCAAAGTATACCACAAGAACAAATGACTTAAAGTGACGGAGAATAAATGTTAACACAATATGAGAAACCTACTTTTCTAACAGAGCTACTCACAGATGGAATAGACTATCCCCAAAAGTAGCAAGCTGCCCATCACTGAGGGTACACAAGTAGAAGAAGGCTAATTCCTAACAAGGATATGGACTCAAGCACCTAAAGGGAGTTTGGATTAAATGAGTTTCAAGGCTCCTCATATTTCATCATTTAGCTTCAGTAAGAAAATATTTATGGAAGTTAATCGTGTAAACAATACCTTAAGCAAGGTATCATAAGGAAGCAGAGAGGGCTGAGGGGCAATCCGTGACCTTCTGCACTTTTGAACTTCAACAAAAAAGTGGGCACAGATGAAGCCAGGCGTGGTGGTGCACACCTGTAGTCCCAGCTGCTTGGGAGGCTAAGGCAGGAGGATCATTTGAGCCCAGGAGTTTGAATCTAGCCTGGGCAACATAGCAAGACTCTGTCTCTGATAAAAAGAAGAAGAGGTGGAGGAGGAGGAGGAGGAGGGAAAAGAAAAGGAAGGAGAAAAGAAAGAATAGGCACAGAAAAATTACTCAATGAGATGACATATGCTATAGATAGGAAGGACTGTAGGAATTTACAGGGAGAAGAAATTGGAGAATGTTCCTAGGAAGAGCCAATAATTAGAAGGATAGGTGGGGTTGAGACTGAGAAGGGGAGAGGAGTGCAGTGACTCTGAGCAAGGTACCAGGGTGGTATGTTGGCCTAGCCCTAGACTGTTACCTTCACTTAGACTAAATAACAAGATCCATTGGTAAAATTTGCCTTCCTAGAATGTTCCTTAAGAGGCTCACTTTTCAGGAGGCCATTGTCCCCAAGCTCAGCATACCCACTCTTAGATCACAGACATAGCCTCCTTCCCAGCCTCTCCCTGCTGTGGGCCCTCAGTCCTACCCATGCCTTCAGGGTCACTTCTGGAGAAGACATCTCTGCGCATTTGCCCTTCTGTTTGGAAACTCTATATTCAGTTCTATATATGAGGAGGTGGAGGTGGGATACGAGGGCCTTCTGTCCTGGCATTCAGCATTTCCACATCATAGCTCCAGCCTACCACCCCCCACCCGGCCGCAACAATCTGCTCTCCTCACAGACTCCACACCCAGCAACCCACCTCATGCTTCCCACCCATGTGCCTTTGTGCAGGCTGATCCCTCACCCTGTGCTCTGTTATATGGGCCCATTTAAAAGGCAACCTCCCCAAGATATAGTAACAAGGGACAATTAAGTGATGGAAGTGCAATGGCATTTTGCCACAGGACCTAGGAACACCTCAGTGCTACCCTTGATGAACTCGCCCATCACTAGGTCCTCTCAGAAAAGGCAAAAACAGCAAAGGCATGGGCTTCAGACCCTAAACCAAGTGTAGACCTCCAAGGAGCTTGGCTGAACACAGCAAGGACTCCTAAAAACTACACAAAGTCTTCTTTGTCCATTCCATCCCAATCATAAGTCTAAAGACTCTCCTGTCTTACCCTCAAAGTGAGCAAAGGCTACTCCAGAGATGGGGCAGGACAAGAGTTAGGTGAGCTATGACCCATTCAATCCCCCAAAACCTTCCCTGAATACTATGACTTGAACCAGAGGCCCAGAGTCGGCCCACTATAGATCACAGGACTCCTTCTCCCCTAGAACACAGTACAGATCACAGGAATGTCCTGCCTTAGGACACAGTACAGATCATAGGAGCTCCTTGTCCCCTAGGACACAGGACAGATTGCAGAAGTGTCCTCCCCTAGGACACAGTACAGATGACAGCAGCTCCTTCTCACCTAGGACACAGCACAGATCACAGGCGTGTCCTCCCCTAGGACACAGTGCAGTATAGCAGTCTAGAGAAGAAGCTCTGGAGACCAAATGTCTGGGCATAAATCCTACCTGCTCCATTTGTTAACTGTGTCATCATGGACACGTTTCAGTAACTCTCTGATCCTCACTTTCTATAAAATGGGAGCAGCAATAGTACATACCTCATAAAATTGTCGTGAGTATTATGTGAAATAACGGATATAAAGGACTTGGTAAAATGCCTAGGCCAGAGTAGCCCTCAATAAATATAATAATAACAATGATAACTAGTATTTATGAGAATATCTATTATTAGTGGCCAGCTACATCCTCCTTAAAACTTTCCCTTTTTTGCCCCTACTTACATGTGCTAGGTTTTTTGAGCTGTATAGAGTGTGAATTCCTTAAAGTAAGAAGTTTTGTCTCATTTCTTTTTGGACATCCCCCACACCCAGGGTAAGTGTCAGCAAAATGAGTGTAGCATTGTATCTGGAGGACAAAGTCTCCCAGAGGCTGAGACAAGGCATGGGAGGGAGCTGCTCCTGGTTTTAGGAAATATTGCCATCAAAAGCACCCAGTCCAGGAATGACAAATAATGCCATCCAAGGTAGTTTGGGCCCCATCTGGTTATGCTCATAAAATGTGATGAGACTAAGAATCCACCAAGCCAGAAGCCTCCTGGACATCCAGCCCTTCCTCTGGGGTAACTGTGGCTCCCACTAATCATGGCCAGTGCCAGCTGGTGGTACCAGGGTGGCCAAAGGCTGGGATCCTCTTAAAACCAGGACAATGTCGACCTTTACCACTGACGTCACAATATTCAGGTTAAGACAGAAATCTCTAAAAGAGGCCATTGAGTCATGATATAGCTTCTTGGAGACATTCTCACCCTTCCCTTTACAATGAAGATGTTAATTTCTCAGAAGCCAACATCAGGGTCCCTTGGAATCATTAATTCAATGTCTTCCCCCCCAATTTTCTATAATTATTTCCAGTGATTGGCATGACTTCTGCCCAACTCGCTGAGGCTCATAATAGAATTTTTAATCTTCCAGTGACAGAAAAGATACTTTCTTTATTAACCAACCCAGCCCTTAATTGTTAAAGCTCCATCAACTCCTCTCTTATCTGAAAGAGATAAGTAGAATGTATGCCACTTGCCTCTCAGACTTTCCAACTTTGCAGTACTCTTTATTATTCTGTGTTTTGCCTTCTCCAAAAGCAATTAGCTCTTTTCAGAAGTGCAGCCCCCAACCTCACACAGAGACCCAAATTGATGGTGCTGAGGACCTTTGGCAGGAACTTTCACCCTTATTTCTTTCCTTAATGACAGAATTTGGCCAGCTCTTTAGGCCTTGAGCCCCTGAACTAGTTGTGTGCCAGTTTCTCATGTCTCAACAGTGTTTAAAGAGCCTTTCTCCATTCTTTACGGATGAGAGGAGGAGGAAGAGGGGTTAGAAAGGAAAAAGAGACGAGAGAGAGAAAGAAGAAAGGAAGGAAAGAAGGAAAAACAGTTCTTTTAGTAACTTTTAAGTTGAAAGTGCTTTCTGTACATTTCCATTAACCATGTAATGTGTTGTTCTTGCAATCCTGCAGATGAAGAAATAGAGATTCAGAGAAACCACGTAGCTTGTCCTAGCTAGGTCACACAAACCAGTAGCTGGGTGAACAGGAATAAGACCTCCAGCCTGGACTCCACAAAGCCAGGGCTCTTAGTACTAGCCAAGCCACTTCTCCTAAATTTCTCTCTTCTGCTTCAACCACATGGCAGCAGATCATTTTGAACCCCTACTATGTGTCCCTCCAGTTCCAGCCACCGTGCTGATCACAAAGACAAATGAAATGCAGCCCCATGCTTAGGTTCATCTGATCTAGTTGTTGAGGCTGACTACGGTATTTGATCCCTTTCTATGCATTGTTGAGTCTCTTTGATATGTCAGTGAGCAGGACACACAGCAAGTGTCACAGAGACAGTGGGAAAGCACCTTACAGGTGTCCCTTCCACAAAGACAAAGACATACTGAGCACCACTGTATGCTAGGCAATGCTTGACACTGGGGATACAGTCAGGAACAAAGCAGATACAGCTTCTGTTCTCAGGAAGCTGAGAGTCTGATGGGGAAGACAGAGACTGAGCAGCATTTACACATTCAATGAGTGTTAGTGAAGAAAAGTGCCCATGCTGTCACGTATAGAGCAGAGGCCTGTCCTGATGGGACAGTGGGGGCTGGGGAGGTCAGAGTAGCCTCCCTGAGCAAGTGATATTCAACAGACTTCAAGCATGAAAAGCATGAACCAGAGCAAGAGAGTTACCAGCCAAGGATGCACAAGTGTTGGAGACCCAAAGACTCAAACTCTTGCCCAGAAATGGGGAGAAGTCCAGAGAGTCTGAAGCACAGAGAGACTGAGGGAAAGGGGTGGCATGTGTGAGTGGGGGACTCAGAGAGGGGCTTCAGCAGCCCACAGCATTTGAGTATAGTTTAAGTTATTATACAATAGCAAAAATAGATAACCTAAGACATATTCCAAATTGAGTAAGGTTTCAGACCCCCTCCCTCTCCCCTCTGCAGGAGAAGACAGACTAGAACCTCAACACTTAGCTAATATCAAAGACAACCAGAGTCTTTATTATTCACCACCTTGCTCCCAAAGAAAAATAATCCTCAGCCTCTCCCAACCCCAGGAGAGCTGCTGACCTTTCAAAATTATATGTGGCTGTGCTAACATGGGGCGTGTTTAAGCAACAGCAGTTGAGGGCTTGCACATTTCCCTGGGATTAATGAGCAGCTGAGAGACTTGATAACACAGGGAGAGCACCCTCCGCAGCAGGTGGTCACTCCGGTTCCTCCCACGCATGCCCAGATGAGGTCATTACTGAGTCTTGAGATTTTATTGGGATGTTCTATGATGGCAAGAGGCCGGGCAGACTTTTCTTAGAAAAGCCAAATGGCTGAGAAGTTAGCATGTAGTCACTGTTAGAGGGATGAATCTCTGAAGGGTCAATCTGGGGGGATTTGAAGTTAGACTTTTCACTCATTCTTTTCTGTGTCTCAGTTTCAAAAACAACAATGACCACAGCTACACGGATGGATTTTAAGAATGGCTGGTATGTCAAGGGTAAACAAAAGAGAACCACATTTCCCAAAGGCGAGAGGAGGAATGACATCAGCTTAGGACTGCTTAGCTACAGGGGGTGGGAAGAGCCACATTTAGAAGGTCATCTGCCTTGTCACTAGGTTACCTTAAAAAAGTCAGTCATGAGTTGTAAGTTGTCAGTTTTGCTGTAAAGTGAGTGGGATCAACTAGATCAATGTGTTTCAACCTTCAAGCTTTTAAAACTACATATGCCCCACCTATTAAGTCAGCATCTCTAGGGTAGGATTTAGGTATTAGGAATTTTTCCCCAAAACTTCCATGGTGAATCCAATGTGTAGCCAAGTTTGAGAACTAGTGATCTAATTCACCTTTAGCATTGCATTCCACTCCAAAGGTTTGACTGTTCACCTCTCTCCTGAGATTCCATAAATGCATTAGAAAGGAAGCCAGTAAGAAGGCAGTACCCAGCCACAATGGGGGCATGGAGTCACCCACCTCTGAGAAGCCCTCAGCTTCCTTGAAAACCAGTTCTAATGGTGTCACCTTGGAAGTTTTTGTTACCTGTCTGGCTAAGTTACCACAGACTTCGGCAAGCCCCAATGTTGACTGTGCCGTCAATCTTGTTCTTCATGAAGCACCACCAACTTCAATGGAATATTATGGGAATATGTGAGCTTTGTGGGCAACAGAAGCCAAGGTGATTTGTGCGAACTTTAAATTTTCTTAATTAAAGAGATATGGCAGAGAAAAATCATGAAGGATAGACATTCCAAGCTAATCTATAGAAGTTTCCATATTTCCCACAGATATAAGTAAAGTGTTACTTTCTTTTCAACATTTTTTTAGGTGAGAATAAGTAACCATTAATTCCTCATGTTTTCGTTTCACATTTCCCTCATGTAGCATCGCTGTAGCATTTATTTGGCCTTTGACTTAGAAGAATTCAATCCAGGTCCCACTTCCTCTTCCGTGGAGGACAGCCAAGGAAGAAGAATGTAAATAAATCAAGTCCCAGGGTTTGAGGAGGAGACAGAACCAGCGTGGGTGGAGCATCATATGGGGCAAATCTGTCTGAATCATGGATTTTAAAAAGAAAGAACATTTTAAAATATTGTCAGAATTGCTTGCCAGTAATAGAAGGATAGCAGAAAAAATAAAAATTAGGCCAAATCTCCCCTGTTTATCTCTGGCTGGCCACAGTGGGTTGACTGACTTCTCCGATTACTAGAATCATGGCAATGTGCAAGTCAGAAAGCCATAGACTTTTTGAGAAGGATCCTAGGTAGTTGGCTTTTCTTAGACAAATTCAAAAAATCTATTATGCATCTAATTGCATGCTGGACACTCCAGGGGCTTGCTGAGGATTGAGAAGACATGACCAAACAGCTCTCTTACAGAAGACAAAACTTACACACCTGAGGCAGAACCATTATAAGAGGATATATAATGCACAAGTATCAGATGAGAGGGGCCAGTACTTGCAGTAGCCTGGTGTAATCTAGGAAGACTTCCAGAAGGAGGTAACAACAGAGTAAGCCCTGAAGAAGAGATAAGGTTGGTCTTAGAGAAAGAAACTTCCCAACCCATAGATAATTCCTCTGCCTTATCTTGATTTCCATCAAGAAACCAAACCCCATCCCAAAAATTCTATGATTATCTCTAAGTGAGAAACTAGAGGTGGACAGGAAGAAATAAGGGTTTTGGATTTCATATCATGAATTTTCTTTCTCCAAAGGAACTCTGAACAGAACCTTTCTTCTTGTCTAATAGGATATGATTCTAGACCTAACCTGTGATCTTGAATATTCCACTTAACTCATCTGACTCAGGGGTCATCCTTAAAGTCCTTTTCAGATCTAGAATTCCAACATTCTAGAAATCACAAGCTTCGTGGTGCTGATGTGATGTGTTGCTCTAGATGTGCAGATTCTCCATGCTGATGGGAAGCAGCTGATACACAGATGATGATCTTTGGAATGCATTCTCATTTTCTTTAGCACATGCCCCTTTCCAATTACATCTTGCATATTGTTTTGTTCAAAAACATCCTTCATTCCCTTAACACATGCTGCTAGAGGTAGTTTAGCATTTTTCCTGAAGTAAATCTGAGGCAGTGTTTTATTTTAACCCAACAAAACACACCCTCAATTTCTCTTAATGTGTCAAAGCACTTTTCATGCAGTAGCACCATTCTTGCTAATAAAAGTCTATAGGAGCACAGATAAAAGGTTAGAAAAGTAAGGAGATATACACAGGGTCACACAAGGAGTTGATGTCAGAACATGAACTAGAATCCAAGTTTCCTAAACCCCCTTCCCAGAAGCTTTTCCACTTGATTGTGTTGCTACATTTATCACCATCAATAATACCAATGACATATTCAACCTTTAGGAAACACTGAAATTAAGAACCAGCAAGGAGCTCACCCAGTCTAGCATACCTCATTAATCATTAAACCTGGGGCTCAGACAAGGGATCAGACTTGTCCAGAGCCACACACCAATATTGTGAGTTCCTGGGGAGTCAGGATTAGCATTTTAGAATAGAAAAGTAGTTAGATATGGGAGGAAAGTTGGAGTTACAGTTTAAGTCCAGTCTTGACTCATTCCCCTTGCCAGTCATTGCCAAGGACCTGGGGAAGAACCCCCGGTCCTCCTGAAAAGGGTTTCTGTTTGATCCCACAGCAATCCATCAATGAAGCCATACGGACATCGACCCTCCCCCGGAACAGCGGGGCAGGAGCCAGCGGCGGTGGCAGTGGAGAGAATGGCCGGGTGGTCAGCCACGACTTCCCCAAGTCCATGCAATCAATTCCCTGCATGAGCCACAGTTCAGGGATGCCCTTGGGAGCCACAGGATTATAACTGGAGCAGATGGAGACCCCTGGGGAGCAGGCTTAGGCTCCCCCAGCCCCATCCCAAACCCTTCAGTGCCAAAAACAACAAAATGAAACGCAACCACCACCAACCACTGCGACCACAAGGAGGACAATTCAACAGATTTTCCTGAAGAATTGAAAAACCATTTTGCTGTCCCTTTTCCTTTTTTGATGTTCTTTCACCCTTTTCCATTTGCTAAGTGAGGATGATATACAGCACTGTACTGCAATAAGGGGAGAGTAACCCTGTCTAATGAATCCTGTGTCTCTGACAATGGAGCCACTGGAACACTAATGAGGAAACTGCACTGTTTTATTTTAATTCAGTTGTTAATGTGTCTTAGTGTGTGAAATTTTTTTCCTTACTAATTAATATCCATGGTTTGCAGGTTCTGTTAGGCCCTTTCCTTCTCCTCACTTCTTATTCCCACTCCCTACCCATCCCTCTTCAGTTTTCGGATTGGAAATTCAAGATTTGTTCCACCTTACAAGCAAGCAAAAGGAAAAAAGCAACCTTCTGGCTAATTCACCATGGGGGCTCTCCACGTTCCCCTCCACTCTTTGGCCCCAAGCCTCGGATGGAGACAGACATTGTTGCAGAACTGGGCTGCCTTCTCCAGGTGGGGCACTGCCTACGCACTGATTCAGTTAAGGACACATGTGAAAAGCAACTCAGCATGAGGGTGGTGGAGAGGCCAAGGGCAAACATGTAGTCAGAGGAGGACTCCTGAAGTTACTGCTGCTCAGAAAAAGGTTCCTTTAATGTGTAAGCGCCATGGGCCATAGGTGGTATAGTGTATTTCTTCACAGAGTCAACCTCAGCCCTGAGAAGTACGTCCTTCTGTTGTGCTCAGGCTCAAAGGCACTCTGGTGGCTGAAGGGCAATTGGCCTCCTAAACCAAGTAGAGCTTGGGATGAGCTGACAGCTGGGAAGATACCGCCCATGATTCCCACTTTTCCTTTGCTTAACATCTGAGCAGGAACCCCACTGTGGAGTAGACTCTTTCTCTGTGGAGCCTCTGATGTGGGGGGCAACGCTATGCAAGCTAAATGCAGAAGGAAGGTGATAGAAGAATTTTGGAAGAGGAAGCTTCATCAAAGCCCACATGCAATAGAGCTTTCCGTGGTGCACCCTGTCCTAGGTTTGAGAAACCAAATATGAAGTTTAGGATTATGCTGATGCAGAGAACTTGGATTTCTATGTTAATATAGAGTGTTGTTTTAGAATATGGCCAGATAATGCTCTGTCATCTCGAGAAAGCAAGATACCCAAGGCTGAACTATTTGAAGATGGATAGGGAGATCAATTAAGTTGATATTGACATTAGGGGACCTTAAGATCCCTGACCCCAACTTCTAACCCAAGGAGGCTGACTTTCCCTCTGGTTAAGAGAGAATGAGGACATTGTATTTCAGTGACCAGAATCAATACACCCATGATTATAAACTACAAAGCTGAACTAAAGGAAGATTGGACAAGTGGCATGGTTTGTGGAGAGAAGCCCAGGTTGACTGCAACTTTGGTTGGAAGGGACAGTTCCTGGCACACAGCTTTCTTGGAGATCCCAACTCTCATTCTTGGTGCAACTGGCTTCCAGCTCTCCAGCATCCACTCTCCTAGGTGCATGATTCAGTGTGTGCCATGTGTCATTGGCTTTTATTGGTAACCATATTCTGGCTTGTTTCCTTACCCTCTACTTCTATCCAATCTTCTTTGCTAGGGGTTATCATTAGCAGTTGACATGCTAAAGATTTTGAAGCCTACCATGGGGTAGGTGCAGAATGATTGGCTTTATCTGTGGATTCTCTCAGTGGACACCCACCGTCTCCATGTCTCTCCCATTCTCCTGTCATCAGCCATAGCAAAGAATCATTCCAAAATCAAACTCTTCACCCTTTTCACTCAATTGCTGTTGCTCAGTCTCTCACATGTAATGTGGGCAAGGTCCGTGAAGCAGGACCCTCCAGATGAATTATCACTTTTCACTACTGCCAGCTGATGCCCACCCCCACACCACCCTGCCCTTGCACCAGATTTTTCTCAGCCCTCAGCCTACCACTGCAGATTCTGATGACCCACCATTAGGGAGTCTGCATCTCAGAAAGAGTTGGAAATAACCCTCTACCATCAACAAGCTTCAAAGACCTTTTGCCTTTGGCCTGGTAATATGCCTCTCCAGCCACTGAGCCCACCAGTAACATGATCTGATAGAGACTGTCTGTGCTAGAAATGAGGGTCTCTGCTGTGAGGGGTTCCGAGACTCCAGTGGAAGATGCTTTTCATCAGTGGAGGGGTGAAGCAAAAACAAAAGCAAGAAAAAAGTTAACTTGCATTATGTATTTTTACTACACTTTTCTTAAAAATAGAGCATTGGGAAAACTCTGAAAGAGATTGACATTTTTCTCAACAGGAATCCATACTTAACAGTTCTGGCTTTCATTAAATTTTGCTCTTTGGTACCTGGGCCTTTTATTTAACATCTATATTTGTTTTGTTAGTAACTCTCTTGGCAGATGTGTGAAAGGATTCTTGCTTGATCAAACACTAAATACTTTTTTTTTTTTTGGTTCCTGTTTTTTTTTTCAAATAGCCAGGGTTTTTTTTTTCTTTTTGGTATTCGCATAAAATGAAAATATCACCAAGAATTAAATCACTGTGGATCCATTATCTACTTTTCATATTTGTCCATTCCATTTTTGTGCCATTTCTGAAGCAGAGGCTCTAGAGATTATTTCCTTACTGCTAAGCCTAAGACTAGTACATTTTTCACAGTGACCACTGTACCTGACTCACAAACAGATCTCAAGTCATTTCAGCTGAACTGGAACACTGTGCATTATTCATCCAAAAAGGATAACAAAAAAAAGAAAAAGAGTGGTATTTGACTTACACGGGCCACAGTTTCAATCACACAGAGTAGTAGGGCTTGACTTGAAGCCACCACAGGTCCTCCAGGGAACTGAATATCTCACATGGAATGTCTCCCAGAAATCCTCAAACTGGAGTCCAGGTGTAATTGTGATGTGCACAGCCAGAACCAAATCTAGATGATAATCTTGGCCTGCACCTCATGACCCTCATTCTTGCCTGAAAGGTTTTCTTTCCTTCAAGCAAGATGGGGTTTTATAAAGGATCTGACATTTGTTGACACTTAGGATATTGATGCTTAAGAACTTCAGGTGTTTTCTTTCCCAAGGTACATTGCATATTAACAAGGGCCAGAGGTCTAAAAATAAATGAACAAAGAAACTCTAATAGCAGTATGGACAGTGACTACTATGGCAGAAAAGGGTTGGAAGGAGGGAGAGAAACTAGCAAGATTGTGTGAAGCTATAGTCATTGTTCGCATCTACCTGCAGTGACCTGGCAGCACATAGGGTGCCTCTGGGTGAAGATGCACTTAACTCTAGCTGACACTCCGAGAAAACTGATTTCTGTTGCCTTACTGTCAAATATCTGGACAGTGACTGCAATGACTACAATAGCACAGGCTATCATGTATTGAGCACTTAGTAGGTTTAGCACATTTCATACCTTCTATATCATGACAATGGTCCTTGCTCACAATCATCTAAGTGACTGAGCCAGGATTTGAACTAGGTCTGCCTAAATCCAAAACCTTTACATCCCTAACTACCCCACTTCACTGTTCATCAGGCCATGATGTGTGTTGGCCAGGAAAATACCAACTGAGCAGTTTTTTACCTACCTGTTATGCCAAAGTAACTGAAACCTATGGAAAGGTTAAAGCTACACTTGCCACTCCTTAAGGAAAGCCAGCCCGTGCTCTAGGGCATGAAGAGATCACTAAAACAGACATAATTGCAAAAAGGGAAGGGGGAAAAGAGATGTCCCACTTTTAGCACCTTTAAAATAGGTCTAGGCTTGGAAGCAGCAAGCAGGTGTGGGAGGGGACTGAAAACCAGCTCCCAAGAGCAAGAGCGGATTCAGCCCGGAGAGGGTCCCAGGGGGCCCTCATGGGGAAAATAGATAATTTTTTCTGTGTGGGAAAGTCCAGAATCAGTTCTAGAAATTATAGGCCAATGGATTTAGGTTCACCTAATGGTCAAAGTAACCTCATAGCAGAATTAAGTTACCCCTGGAATTAGGACAAACCCCTTTCAAGGAGATGCTGCAGGCATGAAAGTTGAAATACGTATCCTCCAATTTTCCTTCCATCCTAGATTCCTAGAATTCATAAGACTATTAACTTGATGTCTTCTGTGTGCCAAGCAGAGGAGAAAAAGGAATAAAGAAGCCAGGATCAGCCAGGCTTTTTCTTGAATCTTTTATATCCCTATTCCTTAGATCGTCTGATCAATAACACCCTGATAGGTGATGGGGTTGGCAAGGACCTGCAGAAGCGGGCATGGATATATTTCACAAAATGATGTCAAAAATCAACATATCTTGAATAAGAAACAAGACGGCAAGTTTTTTTCTTACCAGATGCTAATGTGCTCTTTAGGAAACAATTTCTATGCGGATCCATCCTATCTCACTTTACAGATAAGCAAAGTGGGGTTCTTGAAGAAGCTACTTTCTCAAGGTCACACCATGAGCAGAGAAGCAATAATGGCAAGGCCAGTGGGCCAGGGTTTATAATACATGGCTTCTCCTCCCACTTCTACATGGACAAGAAAATGAACTACACTGAGCCTCATTTTACCCATCAAAGAAATGGTACATCTGGTCTCAAAAGAAGCAGTGAATTTCAACCCTGACTGCACGTTAGAATTGCCTAGGGAAGTTTTTTTAAAAAATCACCAATTTCCAAGACACATCTCGAGATGTAGTTGGTCTGAGATGAAGCACAGACATAGTATGATTTTTTAAATTATTATTGTTGTTGTTATTGTTGGTTTTGGGTTGTTTTGTTTTGAACTCCCAGGTGATTATGATGTGCAGCCACGGTTGAGAACCACTACAATCTGGCCATCCTGGGGATCAAAGAAAACATTCATGAAAACATCTTTGAAAGTTGCAAAGCCCTATATTAGGGGTATTTATCAGTGACCAGACCAACCCCCAAACTGAAGTTGCCTAATGGCAGTCCACTTTTTCAGTGTGCATTACTCTTCCTTTTGCTCTAGGTACACCCTGCATCATGAGTGTGTCTGTGGGACAAGTAGATTGGGTTTCTTGGGAAAGCCAGAGACAAAGACTGAAAGCTGGCCAGTATGGGAACTCTGAACAGTGTCTCCTAATATTCTATCCAGGAGTCTCAATCAGTAAGAGCCTAGGCCAAACAAGAAAGCCCAGGACATCAAATCTCCATAGTTCTAAAGAAGAAAATTTCATTATATTCACCTGATACAAGAGGAAAGAAAGACACAGTCCCCAACTGGAGCTTTACATGCTCCTTTAGCCTTTAGGCTTGTTTGTAATAACATAACATTTTGCTGGGGAAAAGGACAGACACAGGACATTAGAGATAAGATAATCATCACAGAGGTACCTCCTCAGGAGAAGGGAAAAAAAACAACTGTATCATATGAGTCAGCCTTCAACACAGCCAGTTATTTTCCAAACTGGAAAACTACTTGGCTGTTTCCATTTAGACCCAGATCCCACCACCTGCATTTTTAACTTAGTACGCTGGAAGGCATTGCCCATCAGCCACATCTTCCTGGGCACTCTGAGTCCTACTGGTGACAACTCTAATTCCTCCTCCTCAGTACTGTGTTTGACATTTTTATAGCACACTAAGGATTGGGAGCCAGCATTTGCTCATCACTAACTGCATATCCAGTAGGATGCTAGGGTTTTAAATACATCTTATGTTGTCCTCCAACCAATCCTGCAAGGTAGAGATTTATCACTCTCTTAAGAGGAAATGGAAGCCCAGAACCCAAGGTCTTGCAGCCAACCAATGGCTTGGCCTAGATTCTAATCCAAGACCATCTCTCTCCAAAGTTACTACATTTCCACTTTACTTGACAGCCTCTCAAGGAGATTTCACCATGCTAAAGACGGCACCAAACTGATATTTAAAAGCTATTAAATCTATTGCCTGCATTAATACCAGTTTGCTGTGTGACCTTAAGCAACTCATTTCACTACTCTGGGCCTTGATGTCCTCCTTTGTGAAATGAGAAAAGAAGAATAAATCTAATCATCTCTAAAATCCCTCTTTGTTGTAGTCTTATATCAGTAGTTCTCAGCCAGTGGTGATTTTGTCCCCTGCAGACATTTGCCAATATGGGGAAGCATTTGGGGTTGTCTCAACTGGGGAAAGGGGATGCTACTGGCACTTAGTGGAGAGGGACAAGGGATGCTGCTAAGCATCCTACAATGCACAGGGCAGCCCCCCACAAAAAAATAATCATGTGGCCCAAGATGTCAATAGTGGCCAGGCTGAGAAACCCTGTCTTGTGTAAATCATAGCATCCCAGTAGCATGTTGGGATGTGGATGATGGCAGGACAAGGCCGAATAGGAATGGGACAAGGAACCTGCAGAGAAGATGAATAGCTACATGAATTTAGGCAAGGAAGAATTTGAGTTTAGGGAAGTAAGCTGAGGGTCAGAAGAGTTTGGCCCATGACATAAATTAGGCAGGTCAGATAAGCCAAGGTGGGAGATTCAATAAGGCAATCGATAGAGCTAACAACATGGCTCAGGAGAGAGGACTGTGCTTGCAGGTGTAGTTTCTGTCTGCCCAATCTTCCTGCCCACTTCTGGCCAGGGGACCCTGTGGCCAGAACTAGTTCAGAGACCTACAGGTGAGCCCCCCAAGAGACTGGATAAGCTTTATTTTTATCCCAGAACAGTATACCCTCATCCTTCTAACAAATACATATAATGAACACCCACGTCCACAGGTAGACGTCATGGAGAATAAGAGACAATTATGTGATAGTCCTATCTCTTGGAGGGTTGATAGTCAGGAAGGAAAAATAAGACACATAAACATCATTAAGTATAATATAAGTTCAAAGACAGTAAGTACCAGATGGAAACAAATAGCCCCACCTCAGGGCCCTTGCACCTGCTGTTTTCTCAAAGTAAAACCCTCTTCACCTAGATCTTTGTGAGGCTGGCTCCCTGGCATCCACTTCATTCCAAATTTCATTTCCCAGGAGGAGCATTTCCTCTCCACCCCATCTAAACTAGCTCTGACGTCACTCACTCTCACATTACTCACCACCACCTAATAATATCTTGTTTACTTGCTTATTGTCCTCTTCCCCCGCCCCCAGCTAGATTATGCATTCACAGAAGCAGGGACCTTGTCTGCCCTAGCACAATGCCTGGCACATAACAACTCCTTGATCAATATTCATTGAATGACTTGATGAATGAGAGAGGTAGAGCTGAAATGCTAGGGTGTCTAAAGGAGGCAGAGATTATTTCTGCCTGGGCAAATAAGGGAAGGAGGAGATGGCATTGTGTCTTACTTTGAGGGGTTTATAGGCATAGCATAGCCAGAAGTCAAAGAGAAAGCTTTCAAAGAAAGGCAAACAGAACAAGCCAGGGCTTAGAGGCAGAAATAGCCAAGGTCTGTTGGGAAAGCGGCAAATACCCAATGTGGCTGATCCCACATTGCCAAAGAGAGCAGGGAGAGAGAAGCCTGACTGGGCATGGGGGAGCTGATAATTATTAATCAGGAAATAGGGAGTTGTAGAAGTTTTTTGAGCTAAGGAAGAAATTCATTCATGTATTGAGTATTGAGCTTTGCAAGAAACTAACACACTATAGGCATCTATTATGTGCCAGGCACTGTGCAAGGTACTTTTTACCTCTCCTCTCATTTAACCCTCATGGCAGCCGCTCTAGGAGGCAGGATTGCCATTCTAATTTCATACATGGGCAAACTGAAGCTCAGAGGTGGAAGTAGAACTTTAGCCACCTAGATTTCATGTAATTCCTACAACACAGGACTTCTCATAACAGATCATAGAAAGCCATCTGTCCACATGGTATTAATAGTTTCCAGAAAAAAAAAAACCAGAAGGGGAAAAACATGACACCTGTAGATGGCACTTGCTTGAATAGGCAAGGAACTCACCAGACAAGGAGCCAGTGACTCCCAGGGCACCAGTGGGTATTGTGCCACCAAAGGTACTATGTTGAGAAGGATTCTGAGACTAGGCAATAAGGAGGAACCATGATGGATTCATAAATCAAGTCATGAACACAGAATGAAGAAGGGCAGCTTCTTTGCAACATATTCACCGTCCTAAGTATAGTAGAACATTCTCCTCAATTCCTGAAGGAGGTTAGGCTTTTTGGCCAATGGGAAATGTTGACAATATCTTATATGTACCACATGGCCAGGGCTCCTTGAATGTATGTGAGGGTTCAAAGACATGTATGTCTTTGGACTATTGCTGCAGTAAGGCTGCTGTTACCAACCAAGAAAAAAAATAGTACACACAATCCGTCCATAGACACCAGGCTACAGGTGCTATGTGATAGAATAATTAATAGTTATAAGCATTACCACTGCCATTTGTTGGACATCGGCGCCATGCTGGGCAACTGTCTGATTTCATGCTCACAGTGTCTTTGGAAAGATAGAGTAGCATTTCCACTGGATGAGTGTTTTACATAAATGAATGAGACTCAAAAAATTTGAGTTGGAAGGAAACTTAGAAACCACCTAATCAATATTTTATCCAACTATATTTTATAAGTAAGTGAACTTGAGCCCCTAGAGAGTAAGTGACTTGCCCAGGGTCACATAAGTTCCTGGTTAAGCTAAGACTAGCTACCTCTCCTGGCTCGAAGTCCAGGCTACTTGTAGCAAAGAGGTTTTCTTACATTCAAACAATCCTAAAACTCAATGATTGTCTCTTTTTCTTGCCCTGTAGAGTTAGTTAAGTGTATCTGAATAAACTGGGCCATGATCTGAGGAAGGTGTTTTGAAGAGAGGCAGTTGAAAACTGTCCCTAATTCTAGTCTCAAATCTCAATAGAGTTGGTAAATACCTAGATGGTGGGACTTTAGAATCGTAATCAAATTTTCCCCCAACCAAAACCATTTTTGATGTTTACTGTATCCCAAAATTCCTCATCCAAGATAAAGCCTTTTATTCCATAAAGTTTGATAAATTTATTTGTAAATGTCCTTAATCAGCAAAAATATCTGGCAAAGTCAAACAGTTACATGCCTGTTACAAGGTGTTTTCTTGATAATAGCTTTTAATAAGACTTATAAAGAGGTACTTGAAGGATAGAGTAGGTATGTAGGGAGGTAAGCAAAGAATTCAGAATGAAAAATTAGAGGATGCGGCAGGCAAATGTCATGATTTTATAGTTAGGAAGTCCTTGTTTCAATGTACACACCTAAAAAGTGGTTGTGAGAAGCAGCAGAAATTGGCTTTTCAGCAAAGAAGGCTGAGGTTGGATGTACATGGAGTTTGAAGTGGAAGATTAAGCAGTTATCTAATAATTCCAGAAAGAAAAAAGTGGTTTAAAAAAATCTTAATTATGTAGATACATTAGACAAAATTGTTATCCTTTTTCCATTTTGCCTTGAAACCTGATCATAAAAAAATAATCATTTTGTTTTTTCTTTCAAAAAAACATGCCGTGACCTAGAGGTTTTGTCTTCACACACCAACTTACTACTTAGGGAGGGGGGAAAAAAAGAAACTGTTAATTTAATTTGATTGAGTAATCAGCTTAATGAACTGATTAGAAACCATTTAGTAATGATATAGAAAGTAGCTTCTCTGGCATTGGAAAACCATTAGGAAAAAACCAATACAACACTGGCAGTAGATATTTGCAGATTTTGGCAACCAGGCATCCCTTCATTTAGGAAGCAGCTCCTTCTAACCCTGTAATCATGTGATCCTGGCCGTGCTGCCAATCTTAGTGCCCTGCCCACACCACTAGACCAGAATATTATAGTCCCTTTTTTCCCAAACTACAGCGATTGGGCTACATATGATCATGTAACCCAAGTTGAGCCAATTAGAATCCTTGCCCAGGATTTTTTAAATCTGGAGTTCTAATAAGAAGGGGGCCTTATTTTTGAGTCCAAGCAAAAAGTATCCAAAGCTATCTTCTAAATAATGTAGAGAAAGCCTTTCTACAGCGAGAGAGACCAGAGCCAAGATGCATAATGGAGGGAAAGAGTCCTGGTGTCATGTGAGTCCCCGGACCCATCTGTTCCAGAGGCCGGCCCTTAACCAAACTTTCCAGTGACATGAGCTAATCAATTGCCTCTTTTGCCTAGCTACTTTGAGTTAGATTTCCATCTCTAATAACCAAAGGAATTCTGATTCATCTATCACTGACCAGCTATAAACCATATAATAACTCAGAAAAAGAAAGTCAATGTTTGAGCTCTAACCAGTTGTTTCCATGACTAGCAACTGGTTTCAAACTGGTTTGACCAAACTCAAACCTTTCCTGTCCAAATCTTTTTGGTATATTGAGGCACCAATGTCACCATTCTGACTTTTGTCAGCCTCCATTTGCTCCTCTGCTGTCAGGAGAAATAATGCTTTCCTGCTAGCTAACCTGTCTCCTGGGGATTGGGGGTGGTGGCTGTGAGTGTTAACTCATAAATAATCAAAAGCTCTCTGAAAAAGATTTGATGTTAAAGAAGCAATAAATAAGTCCTCAAAGGGGTTCCTTTCTGTCCATAAAATTTTACTTTCTTCATCCTTTGGAACAGAGTTTATTAACAGAGGGTCTCTTCCCTTCTCTCTCTCTCTCTCTCTCTCTCTCTCTCTCTCTCTCTCTCTCTCTCTCTCTCTAAAACTCTCCCCCTGCCTTTTGAATCATTTCAGGGAGAGTAGAGGAGATTTTATTGCTCATGTTTATTTCTAGTCTGCAGCAGAGATGGAACACTTGCAGCTGGCTATCAACTTCACATCAACTGTGTTGCCATTTATGTGAAGAAACACACTAAATGCATAAATTCCATGAGGACTTAAAGAAGTTACATAGATAAATGAGATTATATGAAGAGAAAAATGATAGCGGAAATTGTATTAATACACAGGTTGGAAAGGCCAAGCTGCAGTTTAGTGCTTTCAAAAGTCCCTGGAAAATCTACACCCTATGTTGGTTCATACACAAAATTCCACTTACTATATTTGATTCACCTATTTAGAGTGATGATTGCTCTTGTATAATAACCTTTTACATTGCCATAGAATTCTGCAACTGCAAATCTTTCTTATAACTATCATCTGTCTTGATCCATGACAGTGTCCTGAATGGTGGATAGAGATTATTATTCCCATGTTATAAATTAAACTCTGAGACTTAGGAAAATCAGGAGACTTGTCCAAAGTCACATAAGCAAAAGTGGGTGAGCTGGGCCTGAAATTTGAACATCCATTTTTGCCCCAATCTCCTATCTACTCCATTGCTAAGACCTGTCAGTGCTACTGCAAAATGTATCTGGAGTCCTTCCTCTTCTCCCCGTCCCCACTGATGACAGCCTCATTCGCTAAATATCTTCCATTGACTTCTGCTGATCTTACAGTGGAATCTCAGCTCCGCCTACCCTCTGAGCCCACTCATCCCACCTCCCCCTCACTCTGTGTTCCAGCCTCACCAACCTCCTTTCTCTTCCTCCAAGACACAAAGCTCTTCGCACCTCCAGGGCTTTACACGTGCCCCTCCTGGAATGCCCTTTCCGCACCTGTTTGCACTCTTGCTCATTCTGTCTTCAGGTGTTGGCTCAATGACTCCTCAGAAAGGCTTCTCTGAGCACCTTATCTCCATACACCTGTGGTCTCTTCATGCCAGTTATCATAATCTATAATGACTATTATTATCTTTTATCTTTATGTTTATTTTCTGACAAGTGCAGGGACCTTGTCTCTTTTTCTCCACTCTGCCCTCGGTACCTAGAATCCTCTCTGGCCTAAGGCATGTGCTCAATAAGTATCTGTGAAATGAATGAGCCAGATTCAGTGCTGCGTGGCTCCTAGGAGCAGAAGAAATTGAGTCTATAACTTTGTTTACTCTTAAAAAGAAAATTATAGCAGTCCCCTACACTTGTTGGTGATCTGCTGGTGGACACAGACTATGCTTTATAAAATAAAAGAGAAAGAATTGAGGAATATTAGTGCTTTGGTAAGCCCCTAAGAGATTATTTAATGTCTCATTCTGTAAATGAGAAAACCAGAACCCAGAGAGGCTGTGGGATTTTACCCAAGACCATATCCATTTTTTATAACACAATATTTCATAATGTTTAATTTCTTTAATTAAACACTGAAAAAATGAAAACCATATAGAACTACATCTCCCAAAGATTGGAGCTTCCTCATTCCTACTCCCTTCTCCAGGAGGGACTGCTATTTCGACTTTGGGGCAAATCCCTTTAGGCCCTTTGTGTGTGCTTACAAATACATATGTACATATTTACAGATCTATAGCTTTGCCAAAACACTGAACTATCTTGAAAATCAGCTTAGGCTTAGAAATAAAAAGGCTTCTTTATGAATACATTGCTTTAAATACCACCAGCCACAGTGGTCCCAAGGAAGGGGATTCCAGTGTGTGCTGCCCAGTGACAGAGGAAAGAAAGTCCATTGGGAGCTTTGGCTGGTCAAAAGGACTCTGAGGATTGACCACTCAAGAGCCAAAGGAGACAAAATTTACTCTCTTCAGCCACTTTGGGCCTGCTGATTTGGATGGTAGGTGAAATTCTAAATTTGCGTCATGAACAAGTGCTGATTGATTTATGGAAAATGATTAGATGCTGAATAACCTATTATACCTTTCATTGTGGGTGATCAAAACTAGAAAAGGGAAAATTTTCAGAAGGAAAGTAGTGGAGGAGAACCAGAAAAAAACGGATGTGGGGGAGTTCAACAATTAATAATGTGAGGGCTAGAGTCAGACAGGCTAGGCTCAAATTTGGGGACTTCATTGAGCCTCAGTTTCCCCATGCATAAAGTGGGAATAATGGCAGTACTAATGGCATGGTACCTGATACATATGCATCACCCAAGCATGGCAGTTATTTTTAAAGTAAACAGGTGGTAATGACTGTGCTGGATGTCTTCTCTGTTATATTTTATTGATTGAATGAGGCAGAAATTGAACCTGGCCATGAGTCATAACAGTCCAAGACCTTTAAAAAATAAAAGTTGTTCATTATACCAGGCTCAAGAGGGCACTGGGATGAGGAAGTGGAATGCAAGGAACAGAACTCACATTCTGGCTGTTTGTAGCAAGAGGAGTATGGAGAAACCTCATGCCCAGCCTCTCTGAGTCTGTCTACTGTGTACCAGCTGAGGATATAGCTACAAGCAAGACAGCCAAAGTCCAAACCCCTATGTAACATACACTCTGATAAGGAGTAGAAATTAAAAAGTAAGCCAATAAGCAAACAAAATATGGTAGCAGGTGCTCTGAAAGAAACAATCGGATGTTATGAAACATCAGTGGAGGGAGATGGAGAGGATCTTTATTAGGATGGTCTGGGGAACCCCTCTAAGCAGAATATGTTGAATAGAAGTCAACTTCTATGTTGTTGAGCCATTACATGTTTGGATCTATTGATTACTAAGATCTGGCATGCCCTAAATGAACAACCCCCAAATTCAAATCTAACTTTCTTTTAAAAGACTTAATAAAAAATTAATCATTAATACAGTATTTTTTAAGTCATCCTTTAAAAATACGGAGCAATGAGCAATGTGTAGGAGCCGACTATGAGCAGAGCTGGAGGGAGAGCCATCTGCCCCAAAGGTAGAACAAAGGTCCTGAGGCTGGCATGAGTTGAAGAGATCCAGAAATGGAACAGATGTCTAGAGCATAGTAAGTAAAATAAAGATGAGATCAGAAAGAGAGAGCACCTGGAAGGGAGACCACCTTGGAACAGCATGGAGGCATATGGAAGCAGTATGGTTAAAGTGAGAACTAACAAGAAATCCATTTAGCAGTATTTCCATTGGCTGTTTCAACTCCCTTTGCACATATCAGGGTAGGGTTGATGTTCCACATGTACACACCAGTACAGCCAGAGTCCATTCTTACAGGTCAGTGCACATGCCATACTAGTTGTTAAGCACTTTGAGCATTATCCTTGCATCAGAGCCAAGTATGTGATAAGCATAGAATTACAGACCCAGTGCAGGGGGTAAGAGAGGCATAATAAGCATCTGCAGTTCATAATCAAGTTAGGTAATAGAGACATAAATGAATAACTCAGTTATGACACATCAAGCCTTTCTTGCATTAGTGATAAAAATAAGGGGAAGGAAGCAAAAGGAATTGAGAAAGGACTCTCACCAGAAGTGAGATCTGAACTGGCACTTGAAAAGCTGTAATGGGATAATAGAGAGTAGGAGAGTAATTTGTATGAGCCATGGAGAGAAAACCCTGAACAGAAACGCAGAGGCTGCACATTGGGATCTACGTGGGGAACAGTGAACAGACTGGCATCGCGGGGTGGCAGGAGGGGACACAAAGTGAAGTGTGAGAGGAAAGGTAAGGCTAGGGATACTAACTACGATGACATCAGGAGGGCTAAGGATGCCTGCCTGAGACTCCACTTTCTTCTGTTGGCCACAGCAACCATCTGAGAAGCGCCACGGCACCGTGCATAAGTACTGACCTTGAATCTCAACTCCTCCACTTTGCAGTGGTTGGAGCTGGGAAGAATCTTTTCATTCGAGTCACAGTTTCCTCATCAGTAAAACTGGCAAAATACCAAACCTCACAGAGTGGTTGACGATGAGGTGAAATAACAGGTATAAATGCAGTAAATACTCAACAAGTACTGTAGTATTTTACCGTTGATGGAGGATTTCCGAGGAGAGTAGTAAGAAGGAGGGACTGGAGGCAGCATCAGAGAGATCATATTTAAATAATCATCTCTATAGCGGAAGAGAATCCTAAATGTCACTTAATTTTACCCTATCATTTTACAGATAAAGAAAGTAAGGCTCAAAGAGGAGGCATTACTTGCTGAAACTCAGGTATGTGACTCCCAGTACAAAGTTCTTTCCCTCCCACACTGCCACCCTGCCCCCCAAGATCTTTTCCTTACCTATTGGCCAGCCAACAACTCGGGTCCAAAACAGAACAAAATTTACAATGCGTGCTAGTTTCAGTGGCTGGAGACCTAGAGTTTAAGCCAAACTTAAACTCTAGAAAAGGATGCCAGTTTGTTGAAGCAAAGAAGGATGCCTAGCATGACAAGCTATCTTTGCCCCCCAAGCCAGCATTTGCAAACCTTGACGCCCATGATCCATTCCTATCTGAACCTGAGTCTTCAAGGGGGCCTGGTCGAAAACAGCCCACAGACCTGCGGCTGCTCATCCCCATTTGATGCTAATCGCATGTGAATGCTTGAGTTAAGAAGGCATCGTTAAAAGTACATTAAGTTTAATTATGCCAGCAGTGTCAGGCAGGGAGACACGCAGCTTAATGCAGAATGCATAATTAGATAAAACCTAATCCATTAGATACTTATTTGTTAAGAAAATGTGTCTCATCCATAAGTGTCACCACAAGTAGTGGCTGGGAAACACCTCCTAGGTGAGAGCATTTCCACCACCCATGAGGCCTTCAGTGATACATACTGCCATGAGATACCAACACAAGGATGCCACTAACATCTACAAGTGAGCCACAAATGAGGGCAAGCTTCAGGATGCCAAGAGCAAGGGGCCCAGCTTCCTTCTGTCCCTTGTGCAGTATGACAAGAGTTCTGGGATAGAAGTCAAGAAACTTGGGCTCTGTTACCACCTCAGCCACTTCCTAGCTGTGATATTTGGGCAAATTCTTTAACCTCTATATGCCTTGGTTTCCTCACCTATAAAATGAAGTTAATTATTTTAATTATTGTAATTTTCTCACAGGGTTGATGTGAGAATTAAACGAGATAATCCATGTAAAGTGCTTAGAGCAGCGAATGCCTGGGACATATGTACTCAGTAACACAGGTGTTTATTTTGAGAGAGAGAAAGCTATTAGGGGGGGTTATGCAGAGAATAGCTCCATGTGACTTATATTTAAAAGAGTCACTCTTGGCTGCTGGGGCGGGGGAATAAGGGGAGAGGGTTCAAGCAGGAAGGCCAGTGGCAGTTTATTACAATAGACCCTGTGAGAGAGATCGGTGGGCTGGTCCAGGGCATTCACAGTAGGATGGTGAGAAGCAGTCAGATTCTAGGTGTATTTCCAAGAAGGATTGGTTGCTGGGTTGAAAGTGGAATACAAGGTAAAGAAAGGAGACAGGGATAACCTCAAGGATGTGGATGGAGCAGGAAGGGCTCTCGCAAAGAGACAAGAGCATCTGGATATTAATTCTTCACCCTGCTTATAACCTGCCATACTACCCCACCTCCCCTGTGTGTGTTGGATGATAAATCTTTAAAGTGGGATTTACCACACTGCCATGTCTTTAAGAACCATGTGAAGATCAAATCAAACTCAAAGGCTGCAGCAGCACAGAACACCAAAAGATTATCCTTTATTCATCCCCAAACACAGAACCTCTGTGAACTGCCGTTGCTGCCTCACTGCCTGCCTGGTCTTCCCCTCCTCCCTGGGATGCAGTGATGCAGCAAGTCATAAACGATACTGACATCACAGAAACCATTACTGTCTCTGGCAGTGGACAGTATGTGGCACACGATGAGTGATGACGGCCCAGCAACCAGATTCAGGTGGCTCAGAAGAGTTGCTCACTTTCCTGTCACAGGCATCCCTGAAAGTGACTGAGGGAGCAGATCAGGGGCTTTCCAGGGACATTGCCTCTGCCTCTGGCTACCCCTTGCAAAATGACCATAGCGCAGTGTGCTGTGCTGCTTCATTGTGGTGTGCTCCCAGATTGTAGGGCAAGAAGTCTTGGCACTCATGGGGAAAATGTAATTTCAATTTAAGTAAAGCAGAAATGGTCCCCTGCACTCCCTGTCTCTGCTTTATTTTCTTCACACCCCTATCACCACCTGACATACATTAAGTTTTACTTGTTAACTATTATTCCCACCTGTAAAATATAAGCTCCTTGAAAGCAGGGACCCCTCTGCCTCTCTGTCTACCGCTCCCCCATAAATGCCTGAAAGAAGACCTGACACTCAGCAGGGGCTCAATATATCTTTGTTGGATTAATTGATGGATACCTTTTTGAAAAGGTCTCGGCCATTTTTGGAGATCACAATCAAGATTTTCTTTCTTTTATAAAAACGTATTGACAATCAAAAAATTCTGGCATCCAAGGTCAGGGAGTTTATAGAAACCCTGAAATCCATCCATGAATCAATCCCCTCAATTAAAATTCCACAGGATAATAGAGAGAGCCTAAACCAGCAGCCCCAGATTTTAGCATCAAATCCAGCTTCACCAATGACTCGCTTTTTGGCTTTGAACAAGTCATTCCTGCAATCTGGACCTAATTCTACTAATCTGTAAAATGTCTAGAATGTACAAGGCAATTTATACCGTCCCTTTTTAGACCGAATATTGTTAATTCTCTAGTGCTATAGAAGCAAAATTCTCTAATCCAAATTTTTCACTGTGCAGATGGAAAAATTGAGACTCTGAGAAAAGAAAGTACTAGCTATCACCCCCAGATGACTTTGCTTTGATCTGGAATTTTTCCCATTAGCCAAGACTGTGCGTGTCTTCCTGTTCTTCCATGGATAAAATGTGGCTTCTAGTTCAAGGCTTAGTCAATCAATCTTTTCTTATTGATCTGATCCAATTCTGGATCCACTGAAAGTTAGTCACTTATGGTTGATGGGGGAGAAAAAGAAAAGCATAGCCGTCTTCTTACCAACTCAGCTATCCTTACCAGCCCATTTTATTGTGTAATTCTTTATCAGAGAGGCTCATCCTCTTGGTATAAATTCAAGGTCATGATCAGGTGAGATAGGTTGGACTTAAATGGAAGAAGTTATTTTTGAATAAAGAAAACCCAAGAGTCAATGCCTGGCAGAGTGCCTGGTTCATAGTAGATACTCATTTGCTTGAGGAAAGGATAGAAAAAAGGGTGGATGCTAGATGACCTAAAGTTGTTTCTACATCTAACTTTCAGATTCTATGAAGACCAGAGCATGGGCAGGATGCTTTGTACACCTTCCACTGTTCCAGTATTTTCTGTGTGCCACCTCCCTGAACTATAGACTAGGACCCTGAACTACAACCACATGCAGATACAACAGCTTTGTTACTGCATTAGTTTCCTGTGGCTACTGTAACTAATTACCAAATTTGGAGGCTTAAAACAACAGTTCTAGAGGCCATAAGTTCGAAATCAGTTTCACCGAGCTGAAATCAATGTTGGCAGGACCACATTGCCTCCCCAGGCTATAGGGGAGAATCCATTCCTTGCCTCTTCCAGCTTCTGGAAGCAGCCAGCATTCCTTGGCTTACAGCTACATCACTTCAATCTCTGCCTCTGTGGCCACGTTACCTCCTAATCTTCTGTATGTTGAAATCTCCTTCTGCTGCACTCTTACAAGGACACTTGTGAATGAATTTAGGGACACCCAGGTATCTCAGAATGGTCATATCTCAAGATTCTTAATCATATCTACAAAGATTTTTTTTCCAAGTAAGGTAACATCTGTAAGTTCTAGGAATTGGGATGTGTACATATCTTTGGGGAGCCATTTTCCAGTCTACCACAGTTACATTCAAAGATGCTAACCCAGGATGGCTCTCCTAGACAGGGACACCCTTGTCCTCGCTGTTACCTGGGCATGAAGACAGATTCTTCTTTTTCAATTATTCTCTTTGAATACAATTTCAGAAAGCATTTCAATGCTTTTTACCACTGTTATTATTTGGAAAGGGGGGAATAAGAGAAGAGAATGAAGAAGAGGCCACTTCCTCCTTGTTGGTAGAAGACCAAACTATTCTATGCTGGCTGGGCTGGATCATTAGAATCAGATCCATAGACAGGAGGTCAGACAGGCTGGGTAAATTATAGCTAAAATGAAGTTTGTGAACAGAGCATAGTAGGAGAGGTATGAGCCACTGTCCTCATAGTTCAAGGTAAGAGGCCCAAAAAGACATTGGGAAAAAACAGAGATAGAAAGGTGGTAAAGGCCTTTGGAGCCAAATTTTAGGGAATTTCAGTGGCTTTGTATGATGTGCCCAGTTCTGCATAGCCAACCTCTCTTTACATAAAGGGGCTCCAATCTCAGATCAGGCTCCTTCCCTGGTGGGACAAGTGGCCAGTGCAGAGCATCTACACTTCCTTGCCCAGCCCTAGCTCAATGCCCTGGCTGCAGCGTCCCAATGGGAACCCACCAAGCTGCCCAACATTCGCCTCACAGGACACAGGGTGGATAGAGAGATAGAAGCACGAGAGAAGATGCCTTTAAGTCTGCCTCGACAGCACTGTTATGTCCCTGGAAGTCAGAACTGTATAAAGGAAATTGCAGATGAAATAAGAAAATTTTCAAAACCGAAAGATGCCCCAGATTTGTGGCCTTGCAGTAAATGCACTGCATTTGCTGTGCAAATTCCCATAATTGGCTAAGAAATCACACAGCTGGAGCTTTCACTCAACCCAGGGAGGTGGAAATGACTTGTAGTCCTTACAAACAGAGATTTTTCATGTCTCTCCCCAGGGTAGCCTGGATATTTGCTGCACACAGAGCATATTACTGCCCCAATTTGTTCTGTTTGCATTCCTCAGGAGACAGGACACCACTGAAAAATATTCCTCTCTTATAAAGGCCACATGTGCCTTCCTGCCAGCCTCCTCCAAAGACTCCTTGCCACTTTCTCTTTCTCAGCTGTCCTCTTCCAAATCACACTGCCAACAGCCAAGAAGGCCCACACCATTTTGCCCCTGGGTTATTAAAACAAACTTCTCACTGGATCTCCCTTCTCCACTCCCACTCCAGCCCATCATGGAGTTATATGTCCTGCAGTTATATGTTGGTTTCATCATGTCACTGCCCCCTGTGAAGTACCCCCACTGCCAACCACCGAAGTTCTGGGAGTAGCGTCCAACAGCTGTTAGGCCTAGCACTGAGTATCATAACATGAAAAACACTTATGCAAACAATATTTCAAACAATATACTGCTTTTAGATATTAGACCAAATTCAATGGTATACTTATAATAAAGTCAATGTCATTGACTCATCTTGATGAACTTTCTCAAGTTAGAGAAAAATGGGTGAATTTATTTAGCCAGCAAAATGAGAATTTCATGTGCCTCATGGCCTCCTACTTGTACATTTCGAGGCAATTACAAATTGCTGAAATGTTATAAATTTGATTTTACAATGATTTTCATTTTTTAGAGTTTTACTCACATAGTAAAGTCAAATGTTTTAGAGTTTTACTCTCATAGTATATAGTTGAACCATATATATTAAGTTTCTGTTATCTCATCTTGTAATAATAGTTTGAAGAACTTCAGCCTCATTTAAATAACAGATGTTGGATAGTAAGCATAGGAAGGAAGGTAGTCCAAGCCAATTTAGATTAATGTTAATTTGCCAAAAGCCAGCACACTGAATGATCAGGAGGCCATGTCATTCGCATGAAGCTGTCAATGATAGAGAAAATTCACCACAGCTTTGAACATGAGCCTCAAACCACAAGTCACAAGACCATAATGCAGGTGTAGACATAATTGAGCTGCTTCTCATGTCAGCAACTCTACCTAGCAGGCTCAACACAGGATTTATGATGTTTCAAGGAGATGTAACAAATCTCCTGAGCATGCTGAGAAGTTCAGCTAATTTTTAATGAGGAAAACATCAGAGATAAATGAAAGAAGAGTAAGCAGTTTATTTTCCTCTTCATTTTACATGGATAAGAATACTACAAGAACTATCCGTGGTATCAACCAAGCTCTTATTACCTCAAATGCAGGGCGATGATAGAAGTAAAATTTGCAAAAACATACACATATTAATGATGTCAAAACTGGTCAATTCTATAGGTTTTATTATTTAACAATGTAATATAACAGGATTTATATATTGCCTTCTCTTTCATAAAACATTCTTGCTTTTATGGAAGTAGAATAGAAAAATCAAAACATTTTCTAAGATAAAATTTAATTGTGAAGTGAATAAATTAGTCAACTTTCCCTATAAATAGCAATGTTTTGAGAACTTTAAGTGCGTTTTCTTGCTTACATGCTTGTTAAATTCTTTTGTGAATACCAAAACAAAAAAGGGTTATGGCACTAATTGCTTTATTTCCCTGAAAATGTGAGTTTTGTGTCTACTAGGAAGAGGATGAGTTGAGAGGGGGTATCAAAGTCTACACATACTTATGACAGTTTGTGGCACATATAAATATCAAAAGTCATATATCTCATCAAATAAACAAAATAGTAGAGAACTATGGGTTGGTTTTACACTATCAAGTCTCAATCACTCTTTTCAGTCTTAACATCTGTATTCACCAACAGGTACCATTTGCATCATCTAAATTGCTCACTGCCCACAGAATGGGCCTTGCTCCACACCTCTCTGGCTTTGTGCCTGGCTCTCTTCTACCTGGAAAGTCCTTCCTGCTCCCCTCCACACCTAGCTCAGGTCCTGCCTCTTCCAATAAGCCTCCCCTGGGAACCAACAGTTCTCCTACTTCAGTTCATATAAAAGGGTGGGGAGAGAGGAAGCAAATTTAAAATGCTAGGCCACTCCCTCAAGATTCTGACTCAGTGGATCTTCGAGTTCAAGAATCTTCATCCTAATACCTCAATGAGTCTGAAGGAAGTAAAGGCGGTTCACCAAATACCGCAGTGATTTGACTGATGATCGCGCCCTCTGATTAGCACTTATAAACACCCACTCAACTATACCTCATTCTATCCAGTACTATCTTGTGTCCCCAACTGGATTGTTTCCCTCCTTAAAATCTGCCAGCACATGAAAAGTGCACAATAAACATAAGATGATGTTGATGAATAATCAACATGAATAATGCACCATATCTAATGGAGAACTTCAGGCTTAGAATCTCCTCTTCCCACACATGGCATGCCTCCTCCCTTCCTCATGTTCTGGGCATAGTTCATTCCCACTACAGATCATCATAGCAACTCTGCAGCTAATGTAGAAAGGAGACAGACCACTCAGCTAGAGAAGGCTGAGGATAGATTTAATGATAACGGCACTCTGGTGGCTGAATGATAATGTCCAGTTGATTTCCCTAAAGGTAGTACACACAAAAAAAGGTATTACATTTTCTGGAAACGGTGATTTATTAATAGATTAAATATATTAAACACATCCCTGACTAGAATGCTAATTAGGCTGGAATGGGATGTAGAGCCACGTACTACCTCTGGAGGATCAGAGAGTATCAGAGCTGGGAGAAAATGTAGTAATCTATCTATATGCACACAGCAGCCCTCTTGCTGCTGGGGAAAATTTATATGTCTCTTGCTATCCTGGGATAGCTCGTCCTGGACCTACTACTATCTTTGACTTCTGGAACCTTGCCCATCAATAGTGCCCTTGTTCATGCTTTTTAAAAATTGAGTGGATTTTCTTGTAATAATAAAAATATGTACAGTCTCTTTTCTTCTAGACATGAGCCAGCAGTCTTTTTCCAGCTCCTGTAAGGGTGGAGAGGGACAACTTGACCACAAAGGCACTCTGGAGAAGTTGAGCTGAAAGATGGGTCAAAGAGACAGCAAGCATGACCTGGATCAAGTTGAGCTGTAATTTCTAGTTTAAATGACCTAATAAATTCCCCCTTTTAAAAAGTACAAATCCACAGCTGAAATAATGGGAAAAAAACAAAGACACAAAGATGAAATATGCAAACCCTACCATCCAAAGATATAGTTAGAATATGTGTTTTCAGTATTTGTTCTATATATGTATATATTTATAGGTTTTTACAAACTAATATTCCATAAAGAGCCTTGTGAAACATGACCCTTTCAAATTTTGGCAATATAGCATAAATATTTTCTCATCAACATATATCCTTTTCCAAATCAGTTATTAATAACTACATAATATTCCAGTAATGGATGACCATAATTTATTTAACTAATCCTATATTGTTGACCTTAACCTCATTTCAAATTTTTTATTATTCTAAAATTCTTTTTTTTTTTCATGGGCAATTATCTCTAATATTTTCTTAGGACAAATACCTAAAGGTGACATTGCCAGGTTAAGAGAAGTGACTTTTTTTTAAAGCTTTTGGCATACCTCACCTCTCTTAATTTCCTCTCAATATCCCACGGGTACGGTCAGTTCTTCTATAATGCTTGTTTTGAAAGGGCAATGTGTTGCAATATGATTGATATATTAGAAAACAATTTGAACATAATGCAAATTTCACATTTGCTTATACGTAATTTCTTTTGCAAGAAACGCTAGGTGAATGCAGAAAACTGCATCCCACTCAATGGAGCCACGTAGGAACACACAAAACGCACACATGAACTTACCTCAAACATCTACCAGCTACCTCAGTCCATCCAGTGTATTATAAACCACATCCATCCACATCTGCTATTGCGACACTGATTTCTGATAACCCTCCTTCCACTTAACAATAACTCACAAACCGCAATCTTTCCTCTGCCCACTGCTATACGCAAGACTTCAGGTCTGTTGCAAGGTAAAATGCCACGTTTACTGACGTTTTTATGTATTTCTTAGTCATTTAACATATGTAAGACTATGCTACCATTTTTGTGAGGTTACAATCTTTTTAAACATGTCACTGTTGAATCATCAAGTGTTATACCTCTAACCTCACTTTTCCCTTAAGCTCTTATTTTTATTGTGTGATTTTGTATGGCACGGTGATTTTTAGGACCATATATGTCACATTACAACAAAACTGACAGTTCCGGAAACTTAGCATATCTGAAACAACCTTGATTTGTAAACATCTCACAAACCTCTTCTTTTTCCCATGTCATCTCAGCAAATGCTATCAACATCTACTCTGTTACCAAGTGAGAAACCCTGGAATCACCCTCTTTCACCACGATCCACAGTAGAAACAACCAATTTCCTTCCCTGTGTGCTTATTATGTGACAGAGTGCTGAGTGTTATTCTCCTTGATTTGTCTTGATTCTATTTCCAAATGATCCCTCAGGTTCATTTCGTGTTTTCCATTCTCACTTCCTTCATCCTGGCAGGCTCTCATTAGCTACTGTGTGGACTATTGGGATATCCATCAACAGACATCAAACTCTTCTGCTCTACTGCATCTGTTATGAAGAGGGGAATGCCCTTTGTCCTTGTTGCACATGGTCAATTATTGCTGAGTCTTGAAGCAGCAACTCAAGTGTAAGCAACCCTTTGTCAATTCTTCCTTGACTTCCCTAGGCAGCTAGTCGTTGCTTATCTTTGCCCTCACAGCACCATTTTCTCTCAAAATAATTTAAATTAAATACATTTTAAATGCATGGCAAGTTTTTATTTATACGGCTGTTTCTTTAATTAGGTCTTTGTAATCATGGGCAACATGATTAAGCCCACATGAACCCCCAGCTCCCAGTAATTTCTGGGATTTTGACAAAACTCTGTGTCTACCCACATAGACTGCTTCTCTCTTGCATCTCCAGCCTCCCAGCGTAACCATCATCCTGAATTTCATGATCATCTTTACTTGGCTTCCTTTTTTATTGTTTTATTGCATCTATAAACATTCCTAAAATTATTTATTTTTATTTTGACTATTTTTAACATCTCAAGGAGAGTATCATGCTGTATGTGATTATTTGGAACATTTTTTTACTTCATGCAGTATTTCAAGGCTTATCCACATTGTTTATGTCACTATAACTCATTTATTTCGTCTGCTATGTATGTCCATCATATCAAGCTTATTAATTGGGTAGTTCAGATTGACTATACTTTTGCTGATATTTTTGTCTCCTTACCAATAATCAACAGAGAGTGTGATTAAAATTTCCCATGACGGTTGCACCAATTTGCAGTCCCACCAACACTGTAAGAGAGTCCCTATCTCCCCACATCCTCGCCAGCATTTGCTGTTTTGGGATTGCACAATTTACTATTGCTAGGTCATGGAAACAACCCAAGTGCCCGTCAATTCATGAGTGGATTGTTAAAATCTGGTATTTGTTCACAACGGAATATTAACCTTTTTTTTTATTAGTAATTTGTGTGTCTTTTTGCCCCCTCCCTACCTTAGGGACAGTGACCATATTTAATTCATCTCTATGTCCCAGTTCCCCGCTCAGGTCTACATTCAGTGTATGATAAGTGAGTGAATTGATGGGTAAGCTCATGTCCAGGGATAGATTAGCTATACACAAGGCATCACCCTGAGTCCTGCCCTCGAGGCCACATTACTGACAACCAGCACAGACCCCACAACACTCACTGGGTGCCACACAGACCTGGATTCTTTCTACTTGCTTTCTCTGTGACCTTGGGCAAGTCACTTACCCTTTCTGAATCTCAATTTCCTCCTCTGTCCTAGGGGAAGAGGATAAAATATAAACAATAAAATCATCTGACCAGACTTCCCATTTTGGAGATGGGTAAATTGAGGTATAAAGAGGTCAGAATCTGTTTCCAGTTCTTGAGCTCTTTCCAGCTGTGCTATCAAGTTGAGCCATAAAAACACTGTGTCTCAGCCATGAGTGACTTTAGTGACCCCAGGTCCCAACCCCAAACCCTCTCACCTCTATTCCTCGGTCAATGGCTACTTTGCCCAGCCGCACAGCAATGGGGGCCTAGGGAAAAGGAAAAGCTTGGTTGAGGAGGAGATCAGTGCTGATAGAGATCTGAACTAATAAGGTGTACATGGTTCTGTTGAGGGAAGTGTTTTAGATGAGGAGGCAGTGGTCTGGGTCCCGTGCCAGCTATTCTATCTGACCTGTTTCAGTAGTGTTAGTCTTCCTACCTGTTAGTCGAGGTTCCGTTTCTATAATGAAAGAAGCCAGACTGATCCCTGACCCTCCCAATCCTAACCATCTGGGGTTCTTGTTATTCAGCATGTCCTTCTAATGTGTACAACATACTACAGTTTACAAAGTGCTTTCCTCCCCACAAACTCATCTAATGGTGTTACCTGCCCTTCCAGGCTGGTGTTTTCACTAATCACCCATATTACGGATGTGAAATTGAGGCCCAAGGAGGTGAAGCACTTGTCTGTGTTTATCCAGTGAGTCATTGGTGAGTCTTGGATTTGGCTCCCAGCCACCTCTCCCACTGCTACTCCCTTCCTCTCTCCCCCTTAATCTCAGCAAATGCTAGCCTTGACTATAAGCAGGTTTTACCCCAGCATAGTTTAAAAAAAAGAGAAGTCAGGGTTAGGAACTTTGGCTCTTGAGTCTCACAGGTCTGGGTTGACATCCCAGGGGAGCATGTTGACATGTCCACATGGAAGCACCAGTGTCTGCTTTGTCACTGGTCTTACTTCAGGTAACCCGTGCCACAGCAGCCCTGGCACTCCAAGCAAGGAATGCATCTACTTCCTAGATCATTCATATTGTATTATTTCAAGTGTGTATAAGACTTTATCAGAAAAAGACAATGGTTTTTAAAGTGTAGCATAGAATCCATAAATGAAAAAGCTAGCTACATAAAACTGAACTTCAGATTGGGGGAAAATAAACAATAATAAAATAAAATAAAATGGAAGAAAAATATTTGTGACACTCGATGACAGATGAGTTTCCGTGATTTATAAAAAGTTGGTAAGTTGGTATAATTTTTGAAAAACATTTGCAAAAGGCATGTATAAGCAGTACACAGGAAAAGAAACATAAGCGTGAAGGATGCCCTGCAGCTGCACTGAGAAAGGCAGATCAGACAGTGAGGTGCCGGCCCCATAGGAAAATGTTGGTAGTGCTCACTGTTGCTGAGATTGGGGAAACTGGTATTTGTATGCATTATTTATTGATAGAGGAAAATTAATATTTCTCAGGAAAGCAATTTGGCAAAAACTGGCAAAATGTTAGATACGTGTGCTCTTCGTTGCAACTCCATGTAGGAATTTTTGTGAAGTTATTCACTCCAGCCATTTTACAGTAGCAAAAAGAGACAAGATAAAGCTTCATTAGGGTACCGGTTAAGTAATGATGGCACATCCATACCATGAATGCAAAAGTGTATAGTTGTTTAAAAGAATGAGGTCAATCAGTTATGTGCTGAAATGGAAAAATCTCCAAAAGATGTTAGGTGAACAAAGCAAGGTGCTTCCTGGTATATATTGTGATTCCATTTGTATAAAATGTGTTGGTATGACATGCTTTTGGGGAGAAAGGAGCCACTGTGCCTAGTCAGTATTATTATAATTCAGGTAACTATCCAGTAAAGACGCTGATTTGTCACTAAAGAAAATAAAACCATATATAAGGAGGCCAGGG
>CAUYRT010034735.1:0-17727 GCA_963574885.1 Lepilemur ruficaudatus
TTGTAGAATTTGTATAAGGTCTGTAATTAGGTAATAGTATTCATATCCATGTTAATTTCTTGATTTAGAGCATTATATTGTGGTTATGTAAGAAAATGTCCTTGTGTTTAGTAAATAAAATCTGAAATATTTAGGGGCAAAAAAAAAAAAAATGCCTGCCCCAGCTCCTGTCTTCAGTCACACGTTAAAGTGACCAAGTCTTCTCACCAAGGCATCAGAGAAGTTTCTGTCTTAGGCAACTTTGAAATGCAGATAAGGTTTGTCTTACCTGTCTCCACATGTTGCCCCACTCTGTCCTGCATCACTGTCCCTAGCAGTGTTTCTCAGCCTTTATGGGCCACACTACCCTTTAACAAACATTTATGCCCACTTTTAATGCTCTGTGAAACACAAAATAAATTAAACACTGATTAAAAGCCACAAAGTGAGGCAAAGTACTTCTTTCTGTTAAACCCTCACATGTCACTTTCACCAGAAATTCTGATTCCTCAATCTCACCAGCAACTGTGGCTGAGAATCACTTCTAAATGAATGCCCTCGTGAGAGGACAATAGAAACCACCCTTGTTCTTGGCTGCCCTGTCCTAGGTCCTTACCTCACTAACCACCCTATTCCTATCAGAATCTCAGGCTAGGACAAGCTGGCTTCTCCTGTTCCTGGCCTGGGAGGTAAGGAAGAGGGTCTCATTGGTACGATGTGGGCAATTCTCTTTTCTCTTTTAGTTCTGAGATGACATGGATGGGGTTTCTGGAAAGCAAGTTTACCAAGACACTGAAAGGAAAGACAGAAACCATGTAGAAAATGCAAAAGTCTGAAATCAAGCTTGTCTTCAGAGAACAGATTTCTTATCCCAGGGTGACTTCAGTCTGGCTTAACACTGACTGGCCTGGCACCAATCGCTGGGCACTCAAGCCCCTGTTACTTTCCTCCTCTCTGTATGACTGGGATGTAAGACTTGGCAACGCCAAACCCTACCCAGAGGGAGCTCATGGTTGGCACAGCTGCTAGGCCTGGCAAGAGTCTCAGGCCCTGAATTCTCTCCAGGTGTGGCCAGGCTAAGACAAGAAGAGGCCAATGGCAGAATCCAAGAGAAAGCCAACATCTGAGGGGAAGGGAGAGGATATGGATTCAGGGAAAGGGGTTAGAAGGAACGATGGTGGAGAGCAGCTACCCCAGAGAATCATGAAATGAGCATACTGTGGGGTCCAGCTGAGTGGCCTTCTCTTTGGCTCCCCCTTGAGGGACCCTACTGGTACTACACTTAGCCCGGGACAGTCCAGGCCACAGGTAACCCTAGAGCCCCTACAACACACACAAATCCTAGTTCCTGCCTGTTCCTCCTAACACTCATTTTCAACTTCCTTCTCCCTTTTGTGAGAGGCTGAAAAAGCTAATCTCTTTCCCAATCTCTCTTGATTGTAGGAGTGGCCATGTACTACTAGTCTGGCCATTAAGACATAAAAAGAAATCTGCTGGGGTGGTTCTGGAGAAAATATTACTTTCCTTATTAAAAGAACAGACATAACTTTCCCCTTTCTTCATGTATTAAATGCAGACCTGATGTCTAGAATTGTGATGGTCATATCTTGACCATAAGGCGACAAACATGTTGAGAAGGCCAAAAGAATGGCAGAGATGCCAGCTTGACATTGTTGAACTATTGAACCAATGCCCTAGCACCTACCTCCAGACTTTGGGTTATGCAAGAAAAATCAATCCTTTTTTCTTAAAGCCACGCTTAGTCAAGTTTCATTATTTGCAGACAAAAGTATTCTTAACTCATGCCCCAGAATAGCCCCTTCCTTCCAATATCTCTCCATCAACTCAAAGTAACCACCTTGCTCCATTCCCACACCCATCTTCTGTGAGGCCCTCCCCTCCCTAGTAATCCCTTAGCCCACATATAAACTGGTGACTCAGGCGACATCTTTTGGATAGCAATACTAACTGCATTCAGATTCAACGTCAAGCCCTTCTCTTCTGGCTAATTACATCTAGCTCTGATCACACTAGACCGCAGGCTTGTCTCATCACCACAGCTCGCTACAGAGAGCTCCCATAATGCATAGGTGCAGAGTGGCCAAGTCTGTGCAGTTTTTGACACTGACTTTCACAGCTTATCTCAAACTCCACACCTCCATGAAGTTCCCCCTCATCACCACAGCATGAAGTGACCTCCCCATTTTTGACTGCCACTTATGACTGTACACTCCATCAGTGCTAAACACTTCTGGCCCTGTATGCATTGGTCTCGGTTATCTTTCACCTCAAGAAAGCTTCCCTGACCCTCTCAGTCTCAGTTAGATACCCCGATACCAACTCTTACAATGCCCTGTGATGTCTGCTAGCAAAGTCCTCACCACACTTTTGTCACCTTCTGTCAACTTCTCTACATCCTCCAATAAACTATGACCTTCTTGAGACAGGAATGGATGATACCTTACTTATCACATAGATCAGTTCTTAGGTTGGGCCTGGCACATATTAGTTGCTTAATAAATATTTGCTGAATGAATGAAGAATCTTATCTCCCCATCAAAATATCAAGCTCCTTGAGAACAGGAATCTGGACTTTTGCCTTGTTGCATCCCTCAAGTGATACACACACAGTGAGCTTATAATAAATATTTGGTTAGTAATCTGTATGGAGAGAAAACCATGTTTTACTTCAATAACTTGCACTTGACAACTAAGGAACATGATTTTGTTGCTATATGCCCATATATAAACATCTAATCATGAAGTATGTATATATAGACATATACAGCACCTAGCCACGGGTACCAAGTGGAAACTTGGCTTGATAATTTTTTCCCACCGGTGGTTTGACTTGACCCTCCAATTGGTCCTGCATCATGCAGACATAGCCTCTATTATTTTCTTACCAAAAGCTTTGCAACAAAAATCATCAACAACTAAAAGGAGCCATTTCAGAAGAAGCTCTCAAATGAAGCAGAGCAAGATGAGAAGGGGAGGTATTACCACAGGTAAGAGAAAGCTGCCTTCCAAGGCTAGTTGAACATTGATACAAATTCCTGTGACATTACTCACAAAAAGTCTACAGTCTACCAGGATATTGCTAGTGATGTTCTCAAGAAAGAGATAGCCTTGCAAAGCACAATCCATCACTTATATTAAGGGCTGACGACTCAGACACGATGGTTCCAACCTAGGGGTTCAGGATATTTAAACAGATTACCTCGGTCCCCTTTCTTCCAGGTGGGAAGTGGTAGGTAGCCAAGTAATTCTCCTAAATCCAAATAGAAAGTCACGTAACAGTGAGGAAGGGGTGGAGATGCCCATAGTGCTGGCTGGGGAGGGGCAAGTGGCAGGTAAACTGAGCAACTAGGGTACATGCTTTCAAACAAAGGAGAAGGGAAAACTCTGACAGGGCATTTCTTAGATTAAGAAAATGAAAAATCTAGGGAAGAATATCTCCTATGGGAGAGAGTAATCTTATAAAAAGTAAAAAAAGAAAACACCGGTGAGTCTTCTAACACAAAACTTCAAACTGGACTGGAAAACATATGAAACACCCAAAGTATGACTATTATTGCATTACAATCTGCAAGCTGAAAGGAGACTTAATGCACCCTGAGAAAACAGTGAGAGTTTTGCCAAAGCTCAAGTTTCTCTTGGGCCTCAAATACTAAAGCAATGTTTAGTCCCAGTCCTTTGAACTGTGGAGAGGAGGCATCAGTAGAGCATTAAGTAAAAACAAAAATAGGATTATATGTTCCTAGCATTCAGTTGACAGCAGATTTATAAAAAACTGGATTAGCATTTCTACTTCGCCTTTATCTTCACCCCAAAATATCCAATCAAAAGTGATTTTTGCCAGAACTCACAGAGACTGCTGGGCCTCTGGGGAGGTGGTATTGATCTCCTACCAGATGTTATGGGTTGAAATATGTACCCCTAAAATTCATATGTTGAAGTCCTAACCCCCAGTACCTCAGAATGTGATCTTATTTGGAAATAGGGTCATTGCAGATGTAATCAGTAAAGATGAGGTCATACTGGAGTAGGGTGGGCCTTAATCCAATATGACTGGTGTCCTTATAAAAAGGGGAAATTTAGACATAGACACACACACGGGGAGAACACAATGTGAACACCAAGGCAGAGATCAGGGAAATGCATCTACAAGCCAAGGAAAGCCAAAGATTGCCAGCAAACCACCAGAGGCTAGGCAAGTGGCATGGAACAGAGTCTCCCTCACAGCCCTCAGAAGGAACCAACCCTGCCCACACCTTGATGTGATCTGAAACTTCCAGCCTCCAGAATTGAGACAATAAATTTCTGCTGTTTAAGCCCCCCAGGTTTTGGTATTTTGTTATGGCAGCCCTAATGCATCAGATTAATAACCAAGACCTCTGCTGTTTAAATTTCCAAGGGCTCACCTCCACAGACTACCTTACTACCACTGAAGAATTACCTACCACTGCCTTGGTTTTCAGAGTTATCTTCTTTAAGTTGCCTTCTCATAACATCATGTTATAAACTTCAAATATGCACAATCAAATTTATTTTATCAAAAGTTGCCTTTTTTGCCTCTGGCCCATTCCATTCAATAGTTGAGAAAATCTGTGTTTACTAATTTCTAAGATGGGATTGATACAAAGCCATCTGTTAAACGAGAAATATTCCTGTATATATGAGATAATAACAAATATGCTTCCAATTAATGATTTTTAAATTACTATTTAAATATTAACTTGGACTGTGCCCATATGATATCAGAATAACTGATTTGTATGTGAATATTTCAGTCAAACAATTAGCTGTTTTGAGTACATAATACCAAATAATGTGGTTGACTGCTGTTCGATTGCCAGATTGACTGGATTGACCGGTGGTTTTTGGCATCATAATGTGTAGCCTAGATTCCTTTATGAATACCAGGAGACCAAGCCAGAGAAATAAAAAGGTCTTTCTTTTCTTTAAACTCCCAAGGACTATTAATAATAAAATATTATAGTAGAGGAGATGTTTCACCTAGAAAGTATCACTTAATAATATTAGCTAATAGTGCTTCCTGTGGGATTTTTGTCACCACCTTATTTCATCTTTATTGTACTATAGAGAAGTTCATTTCTGTGGCTTAGGTCATACTAACTGCTTTATAGAAACCAAAGTGTTATCGCTCCAAGTAAGGCAAACCCAACAGTTTGCCTATCAGACTGACAATAAATAGGGAGGTGAGGAAGTAGGGGAGGGGTCATAAACACATACATTCTCATTTCCCTCTTCGTCCCATCCCCTAATTTTTTTCACCACCCATTTACCAGAGCGATGAGGACTGGATGGATAGATGTAAGGTGGGACTGGATGGAGTACATTGGGGAGAACAGTTTGAACTGGAGAAAGGGGAAGACATGAATTGGGGAGCTTCCAAGTGAGTCCAAACCAGATCCGCTATTGTAACTCAGACGCTGGCCCTCCACCCGCCGTCAAAGCCATAAACAACAGTTGGCATGTTATGTCTTCGTGGCCATCTCACAACTCTCTGAGTCTTTCACTCCCTTTTTGCCTCCACCTTCTTTCTTTCCCCTTCTGAGTGTAAAATGAGAGAGCATCATAGTGGTCCCTATATTCCGTCTTTGCTGGTCCATGGCCTAAAAGAATCTCCCTGAATTGGAGATTTTATGGAAGGTTTGAGGTGCCACAGCAAGATGTGGACATGACAATCTGAAACTCAGGATCCCCAAACAAAGAGCCTCCCACACCTTTCTAAGTAATAAAATGGTCCAATCCAATATATTTTTTAGACAATCTCACTGAGTCTTATTAGGAGATTATGGGGATTTTTAAGTAACATGTTAAAATATTTTTAAAGATGTTTTTTTACCAAAAAGGAGAATTTAAAAGATAGACAAATGAACAATGAGATTGCAAAGGTTTGTGAAACTAGCACCCAGTAATAAGCAGAGAAAAAAAACCTAGCATGTATGATTTAAAACAAACAAGCACACGCCAAAAAAATAAAAACACTGATGGTGGGAATGTATAATGGTTCAGGCACTTTTGAAAATGGTTTTGCAGCTCCTCAAAATGTTAAGCATGAAGACACCATATGACCCAGCAATTCCACTCCTGGGTATATACCCAAAAGAAATGAAAACTTATTTCCATACAAAAACTTGTATAAGAATATTCACAGCAGCATTATTTATAATAGGACTAAAATATTTCATTAAAATGATCTCAAATTTATACTGCGTCTACCCAGGTGTCAATGAAAGAATGAGTGTGTAATACTGTAAAATGTTGGTCTTATTTTCTTCAATGTGATTGCTAACTGTGTTAATTAAAGCAAGTATGTGCATATACGCTTGAACAAGTGTGTGTGTGTGTGTGTGTGTGTGTGTGTGTGTGTGTGTGTGTTTCCTAACAGAAATACAAGTTGCCATAAGCGAAGGGAGGCCTTATGTATAGAGTGCATGGTCTTTGATCACCTTCAGAGATGGGTCCTAGTAGGTCATCAGAAGGAAAATCTTCAGGTTGCATTATAAAGTAAAAATAATTGAGATGGGCCAGGCTCATGCCTCTAATCCCAACACTTTGGAAGGCTGAGGCAGAAGGATTACTCGAGGCCAGGAGTTCCAGACCAGCCTGGGCAACATAGTGAGACATATCTCTACAAAGAAAAAAGAAAACTAAGACTAGCCTGGTACAGTGGCACGTGCCTCCCAGGTACTTGGGAGGCTGAGGCAGGAGGATCCCTTGAGCCCAGGAGATCAAGTTTACAGTGAGCTATGATCAGGCCACTGCACTTCAGCCTGGGCAACAGAGCAAGACTCTGTCTCAAAATAATAATAATAATTATTATTATTATTGAGATAAACCAAAGACAGGAGGTTTTCCAGAGAATCTTACCCATGAAAGCCAATCATTTCCTCCCTTCCTCCTTCTCCTCATCCTCCTGATTTACCTCCTTTCCTTCTCCAAAAGAAGTTGTCTTGTTAAAGCAACAGGCCCTAAAATCTAATTCAATTATTTTGGGAGCAAGGTAATTTATTAATCCACACGAATCTCCACATTGGAGACCTAATGGATTGCAGCCTCCACTTTGTGGACTCCTCCCGGCCACTGGCCCCTCTTGGCCAGCTCTTATGCCCAAACCATCACAATCAACCCCCATTTGTTGTAGTTTAGAGCTTGACATAGTCAACCTTTTTTCCTTCCTAACACTGACAAGAAGTTCTGTTCTCCAGTGGAATTTGGTAAAAGTAAACTAATACTTTCTGGGGTTGCATATGATTTGGCATGGCTGTTTGGTATGATAATGTGTCTTCAGAAACCATGACACTCTATCTTACCTCCATTCGGCAATCATCTAAGACCTTCCAATTCTGTCTCCCTAAAAAATGTATCAACCCTTCCCTTTCTCTCCATCCTATGGGCCTCTGTCTTGCTTCAGACCCTAATCCCTTCTTGTCATAATTATTGTCGTGACCTCTTAACTGGTCTCTCTGCCTCTAGTCTTGTTCTCCCTTATTCAACTTCTATGTGGCAACCAGATTTGTAAAACATAAACCCAGCCATAAACTCCCCTGTTTAAACTCTTGGAATGCCTCCCCATCCCCTTGAGAATAAATACTCAGCTCTTTATCTAAGCTTGTAAGTTCCTGTTTAACCCAGCTCCTATCTATCCTGAGCTATTCATAGTTCTCAAAACAAGCTAAGCTCTCTATCCCATCCTAATAATTTCATATGTTATTTCCTCTGCCTGGAATCTTCTTTCTCTCCACAGTGGCTTAGCTAACTCTTTTTCTTAACAGCTTTACTGAAGTATAATTTACATACCATTAAGTTCACTAGGCTTGACTAACTGCTAACCTTTGAGACTCCATTTGGATGTCATCTCCTGTTTTCGGTTGGGTTCCCCCAAAGACAGATCCTGAAACAAAGATGTGGATGCAAGTGGTTTATTTCAGACAAGATTCTCAGAAAGCACCGGGAAGAAGTGGAAAAGGGAGACAGAGAATAGAGAAAAGCCTATAAAGGGTGTGCTAAGGAGTATGAGTGTGTTATTGCTGTGGACTATGAGGGTTCCACACTGCTGGGAATTCTTTGAGAGCCTATGGGAAATGCATCTCCCAGTTGTCCCACAAAGAGGCAAAGAAGCCTGGGTATTTATCATTTTTCCTATCCCTTATTAATCAAGGCTCACTCCTAAGAGTCTTAGCTCTCTGGCACTTCCAGTGTGTCCCATGGCCAGAGAATATCTCAAACAGACAGGCAGGAAGCCATAAAAATATACAGGAATGGCCTAGAGTGAACTTCCAGGGTGGGCCAAGAGGCTAAGGATGGAGCACCAGACAGCATTTGTACACATTCTCTTTAAAGCTTGTCCAAACCCTACCTCTGCTTTTCAGTCTGGGTTAGAGGAACCTTCTCACTGCTCTATAGCACACCAAACTCCCTGCCACACCTCATAAGTTTCTTGTTTCTCTTGTTGACCTCACTTCACTGGACTATGGAGACCTTGAAGGCAAGGTGTTTACATTTCTTCATGCTCAGCATTTAGCAAAGTGCCCTGGACCTAGCAGGCCCAATAATGTATGTGGTTGTTTCAAAGCACTTTACATTCGTCACCAAGTTTTACAACTGAAACTCTCCTCAGCAAGGAGATATCATCACCATCTTTATTATTTTTATTTACGGACAGAAATCTTAACGGTAATGTAACAGAGCTAGATAGAGGACCATATCTGTTGATGGCTAGGTCAGTACCCAAACTACTTTAGTTCCTGCTGCTTGGGGTACTATAGGAGGTAATGGCATTCATCGGAGGCTAAACATTTCAACCCATAGAAGAACAGGGTTTTCCACTTCTGGAATAATCCTCTTTGTGATATTCAGAAGATGCCTGAAGGTGGAAGCAAAGCAGCCCTAAAAATGCCAAGTCCTGTGTCTTGTCTTAAGAAGGGAGCTTTTTTTTTTTTTTTCCTTCTCCCACTTAGCCTCTCCGGAGCTGCCTCCTGATTTAACTTCTCTACAATTCTAATATTTGTGAATATGTAAATTAGATTTTACTATTAATTAATTCACCAACATAATGCCATTCACTAGAAGGAAATGATCAGCCATGGGGAACAGAATGCCTTGTAGCTCTGTCATTTTTAAAAGTCAAAGCAAGAAGTACACAGTTCTAATAACAGAAGGGATGAAGTGCTTTGTTCTTATGTTATGCTCTGGAGTATGATTTTTAAAAGGATTAAATATATAAACATCAAAGAAAGACTGCCCTGAAGCTAAGAGTTGTATCAGGAAACCCCCAGCTTTCTTATGTCCCCTATGTTTAAACATAAGACAATGGATCTAATGATTAGAATGGTCTCTGTTCACTTTATACAGTAAAGTAAAGGAAGAGAATTAAAGAAGTTTTCCTTTAGCAATACAATGACTACTGGTGAGCCACTAAAAGATGGAAAAATTTCAACATGCATAAGGTCAGAGTCTACTCAGTTGCTTTTTCCGTTATGTATTTTGGAAGCACTTGACAGTTTCCCATTTTAACATTTTGAGGGATTTTTCTTAGTAGAATTCAGACAAGGACTGCAGAAGTTTTGCCATCTGCAAAAAGAGTGGGTTGGATTAGATTAGCAAACACTTTGGGTTCCATACAATATTTTTTTGTTGGTCCACAGAACTGCTCTAAAGAATACCAACATTAGAAATGAATCCAAACACTGAAAAACTGATTAATGGATCGGCCACAATATTGCCACTTTACAACACTATTAAATAAACAGCAAATACAGAAATAATATCAAATTGTTTATAATATTAATGGCACATTATATTATCTGATTAAGATGTTTTGACACATTATAATATCCAGTCAAGGCATTTTAGAAAGCAAATAATCAAGTAATTTTTTGCTCAAAAATAGAGTGACTGAACAGAAAAACACAGACTTGGGTATCAGATAGTCCAGGGTTCTATTTATACTTCCATTATAGTGTAACCCTGGACAAGGTTTTTAATCTCCTCAACCCTCAATTTCCTCTCTTTAAAATGGGTTTGACAATACTTAATGGCCCACAGAGTGATTTTGCAAATTACATAGGCTAAGATATTTATTTGAAAGTGCCTAGGGCTAAACTGGGCACATAAAATGCATAAAAATGTTCTTTTTCCATTTTTCTGTAATTCCTGTAAATGTTCAGCACAATTACTCCTAAAATGCAAGAGATTATATTTTGGAGTCATTTCTAACATTTCCCTTTAAATGTCCCCCTCCCCATACAAACACGTCACAGAGGCATAAAAGCGTCGGGCACAATTTGAAATATGTTCATATTGGATCAATGGTCCATGAATTTGAATTTATTTACATTTTAATTGGCCTGGATTAGAGAAAGATGATGAACCCCTGGATTATATTAGTTTAAAGAACTTCTTTAGCCCTAAAATTTCTCTAAAACCAACTGAGAAGTGATGGAAGCTGGAAAGGGTAGGAACAGCTAGATTGAATCAGATCTGTCCCTGGTGCTGAAAGTAAAGTGAATAATGTTCCTAAACTCTCCTCATTTAGATGCAGTGGAGGGAAAACTAGTGTGACTTTATGAAAACCTGAATTATATTTTGTTTGCTATTAGGAAAGTGACATTACTCAGGTATCCCCAGAATAGAGTGATCATCCTCTTTGACCAAGTTAAAACTTTAGGACCACCCCAAAAGAAGAGAGAGGAAGGAGAACTCTACCAGGAAAGTCCAGTGATCAAAAGGATGATGTGTGTTGAAACAGGATTCCCTGCCCACCCACTTGAGTTATAGATTAGTTTTTAAATGCATATACACTTTACTGCTTTTAATGTCCCAAGTACGTCAAACTATTTCTTGTAAAATGTGTCTAAACCAGTGTCCCATTCAGCCCAGTTTAGCAAAAAGATGCTCATTTATAATTAGCAACATTCATTTGCATATTAAAATGTACACGTCCAATTTAAAGGTTTTCTCTTAAATCAGCAACCCCATCTATCTTATTTATAGCGCAAATATCTCATTTGGATTAATGCATATTTTGAATATGTGAAATCAGAATTGTTAACTTCTTCCTTTATTTTCTTTATCACTGATCATTGGGTCCAGTAAAATGACTTTAAAACTATTTGTCTAAATGTGGCAATACCCTCATCTTCCTTAAGTGATTTATGTATTTTACTCAAACAAGCCACCAACATGTATTTACTCAAGCCGGCTCTGTACAAGTCCTGACATTGAGGGTCTGAAGGTGAAATCAAAAGTTCACGGTAAGATTCTTGGCCTTTAGAAAATTAAAATCTTAAGAGAATAGGAAATATATATACACACACACACACACACACTATTAGATAACAGATAAGCTCAAAAGAGTATTAAGCAAGATATAACTCTATCTTAAAGGTATTCTAAGACCAGGGACCAACCAGATATCATCTATGCTTTCTATGAGCCCCACACACCGGTGGTCCAAGACCTCTTCTCTGGCATTTACATTACACAGGTTTATATTTTAATTCTCTGTATATTTCCTTAACCACATTAGACTACAAATTCCTTGAGAGCAGGGAATCCCTTGCTTGATTTCTCCTAGTCTAGACCTCAACCACAGTAGGAACTTGCTCACTGAAATAATTCAAATAAAATTGCTCAATAGAGTTAAATTAATCAATGTCGGTTATAGTAGTCAGAGAAAGGTTATTAGATATGTGGTCTGGGATTTTGAGAGAACTTTGAAGGATGGAAGGATTTTGAAAGGTGCAGAGAAGGTATGGCCATGCTTTCTGTTAGGAGAAAAAAAGCAAAGCAAAGGTTTGGACCTGGCCACCTCAACCTACCAGTTGCATTGTGAGCACAGACATCCATATAATGTGTGAATGTGTGTCAAAATGTTTTCCCATAATCGATGCATAAAATATCACTCTTTTAGCCCTGAGTTCTATGTTTATTCAGGAAAATAATTTTGCATGGATTTTTTTCTTACATCCTCATGGATCCTTCTTCTGAAAGACTTATGATGATATTGAGAGCCTGCTAAGTTGGCAGAACATCCTGAAGGACCTAGACATACAATTAGCACACTTTTGAGCAGGGATCATCCTACACATAGCAGTGTGTCTCTTTATCTTAAGCAGACTATTAGAGCTTGCCACAAATCCTTTCTCTCTTGCTGCAAGTTTAAACTATCTTTAGGAGTCTCCCTTGGGGTACCATTTTGGGGAGTACAGTGTTACTCTGCATAAAACAGCTTCTTAGTCAAAACAGAGCTGAGATCCAGTAGATATTTCATGGAGACATCAACACTCAACTCTCATGTTTGCCCGAGGAGCTTCTGCATTTTGAAAACATAGTCCTTGCTATTCTTTGGCCTTCCCTGCATGTGTTTCCATGTCCAAGAAATCTTACCTAGATCTTTTAGGATGGCAGAAACACCCACCACTTAGCAATGTATCAGTGTTATTGAGATTGGGATGGCATAAAATAATTATAAACACACAATACTAAGTGCCACCTTCAATTGCAGCCTCCCATATATCCGTTGCATTATATCACCTGCTGTGCATAGTGACTTCATGGTTGACTTACAACTGTTTAGATTTAAGATATATGCATGAAAATATTTTGTTGTTTCTCGGGCCCAAAATGGTGGTGTGATTAAAAGCCAATGCTCGAAGCATTTGCTGGATAAGAGTAGACCCTTATTTCTAATCTTATCAAACCAAATAACCTTTTTTTAAAAAATCCATATTCTGCATTATGATAAATCTCTCTGGCATATCTGAGCAAGACTGAGCCAAGAGAGTGATTCCAAATGTAACACATGATAAAAATCCCTGTAAAGTGGGATTCAGTATTTTATCAAATAATTTAATCTGGGTGAAAGAATGTCCTTATCCCTTTCAATTTAATAATAATTAGAAAGGCATCTGTTAGTAGTAGTGTACTTAAATGCAGTGATGGATATTTGACCCTAAAAAAATAATTAGAGAAATAGTCAGAGATTTATGTACAGAATGCTCATCTCAGTGTTATTTATAGTAGCAAAATCAAAAAATGAAATGTCCAACAATATGGTAATAAGTTTAATAAAGTTCAGCCATATGATGGAATTCTATGTAGCCATTAAAATCTTTCATAGCAATATTAATTGACATGAGAAAATGCTCATGGGAAATGCTTAATGTGCAAAAAATGGTTACCAAACAGGATGTTTACTATGATACTCAATTTTAGAAAAATAAAGTGTATAAACATTGAATATACATTGTCAATATCCTCCTGCCAAAGACCACTAGGACCACACCAGCAGTTGATCAAGCCGGGTTTATTTCTGGTTGCAGCAAGGGAGAACACACACCATAGAGAACTAAGGGGTGTCTTAATAAGAGGCTGTTAGAAAGGACTTATCATAGGATTTGGGCTTGTATTAAGTGATTTGGGGAAAGGTTGAAGTCAGCAGGGGGCTTGCTCTGAATTGTATGCCATCAGGAAGCAGGGATAGTTTTATGATTGGATGTCTTAATGAATCTTTATCTAGAGGGAGAAAAAACTAGAACAAGGCTAAAGCTGTAATTTGTTTTAAAAAGACCACAATTGCTACTCACTTTAGCCAGGGTAAGGACATGTTTAGTCATTTTTGTGGTTTGGACAAGGTTCATGCTTTCTCTGTGCTCAGACATGATTATGGAGTGGTCCTAATTTTTTCTTAATCCATCAAAGTTAAAGAATGCTCTTATCTGACACTAATGTTTTGGGAAATGGTTTATGTTCAACAAGAGAACACCAAAGCTTGGTTATGAGTGCCAGGCTAGCTCCTAGCAACACCAAGACCCTGTCGATAATACCAGGCGAGCTCCCGGATGTCAGGGACTGATTTTTTTTTCACACACACACATATAGAAAAGAGTAGAATTATTAAAAATATCATTTATCAAATGCTTGTGATATTTCAGGCACTGTTTTAAGTGCTTTACATATTCTAATCTATTTAATCCTCACAGCAACTCTATGGGTTCAGAATTATTATTATTCCCATTTTCCAGAAGAGAAAAATTATGGTATAAAGAGGTAAACTTATTCACCCAATGCATTGTAGCTAGTAAGTGGTGGAGCAAGGATTCAATGCAGCAGTGGCTACAGAACCAATAGCTGTAATCTCTATATTATATCATCTACATGTACAATTAGTTATCAACAGAGATTACCTTGAAAGTTAGTGGGTGTGCACAGATACAGGTGTTTTTGCTTCCTTCTTTTTCTTGTTCTTATTTTCTAAATTGTCTAAAATTAATATGTATGAATTTCTAATCAAAAAAAGGAATAATTTGCGAGCATACTGATGGAATCTCTGTTCACAAGGTCATTGTCACAAATGCAAACCCAAGTCTTTGGTGGTGGCAATGCTCCCCTGAACATCTGAATCAAAAGAGAAGAAAAATCGGGAGGAGACAACACTATCCCTCCCTCGCTCCCTCTCTCCAACTCAATTTAGACAACACTAACTAGTTTAGACAACACTAACTAGATTGCCCGCAGTAAAAGGTGGCCCAATATCCGTTCTCAGGCAGTTCTGTCTCTGAACTGAAAAAGGCAGGGTGGAAGTTCCCCCAGAGTATACATAAGGACAATTAGGAATAGAGTGGGAGGATTAGAGGAAAATGCCTTGGTCTCAAAGGAAAGGCCTTTTCCGTGTGGGAGGACAGCGCTCCCGCCCCCACCAGCTGAGCAATGCAAGGTGTCTCCCGCTCTAAGATTCAGCCCAGTCGCTGAGAGAGGTCACTCTGCTCTTCAGCCTGCCTGAGAGCTGACGTTAAAAGGCTGGAAATTCTAGGGACGAGGGTGAACCAAAGTTGGGAGGAAACCCTTCGAGGGTCAAAGACTTCATAATGAAAAGAACTTCGCCAAAATGTTAAAGGCGCCCAAAGAGACCCGTCGACTTTTTTCTTTCTCTTACTTTTGTCCCCGCGCTAGCATCAGGACACACGAAACATCTCTGTTCGTTCCCTGTGCAGAGACTGATTTTAGGCCTCCTGAGAGGTGCCCACCCACTAGATGCCGCTGGCTTAGTCTCAAAGAGCTGGGTTCACAGTATTTCCCACCGCCACCCTCCTCCACGCCCTTCCGTCTTTCCGTCTGGTCTGCCCGGGCTGAGAGCCACGCAGGGCATCCACCCTGTCATTTAGCACCTGGGCTGCGCAATGGTGGGTGGTTTCCCAAAGCGCGTGCCCTCGCGGCCACTCGCGCTCGCCTCGCCGCTTGCAGGGGCACAAGTCAATGAGGCTTTTCCCTCCGTGATCATCGTGAATCAGCAAAGCGCTGCAGAGCAGCGGCGTCTCCGCGAGCAGAAATTAAGATGCTGGGGGAAGGGCACAAGTGGAGTGTGGCAGGGGAATTTCTAGCCCCTTCACATGTGTCCCTCCGGGGGATGGCAATACTGAGGGAGAAGGGTAGGCTGGAAGCCGCTAGACTTAAGCGTCCTGGGGAGCCTGTGGAAACAGAGAGCGAGGTGGGGAAGAGCGAGGATGAGCAGAGAACTCCTCCCAGAGATGGGTGGAAGGACCTAAGGAGCGCAGGCAGAGCAGACAGGTGCGCCCCCGGGGTGGGCAGCGCAGCAGGTGCAGATGTTGCCTTGGGACAACATAGGAAGGAGGGTCTGGTATGGGCGGAGGGAGGAGAAGATTTTAAAAAAGAAAGATTTCCCAGCCCATGACTTCCTTTTTCCAACGTGCAAGTTCCTAAGTTCAGTTTGACAAGTGGAGGGCTGCTTAGCGTAGGGGAGTCTGGAATGGGAACGTTAGGGAAATGCCTCCCTGAGGCACGTTCTCCCACCCATTCCTCCCTCTCTCTCTCCCTCGAGCTCTCTCTCTCCCTCTCTGCCTCTGTTCCTCCTCTTCTTCTTCCTCCTCCTCCTCCTGTCCCTATTTCGCCTTCCTTCAGCTTTGATTAATATGCAAGTCCATGCTCAGTAGTGCGGGCCACCACATCCCGCTCGACCCTTGGCACTGGGAGGCTGAGCAGGAATGGGATGGGGAGGTCGAGTGCTCAGAGCGCGGACAAAGCCAAAGAACCCCTTGTCGCGCCCAGGTCCCCACGCCCCCCCTCCCCCGGCCAGAGAAAGCGCCTCAGTGACCCAGACTCCGAGATCCGGCTCGGTCTGCGTTGCAGTGGACCGACCTAGAGGCTTGGAGCGCGAAACGAAACGCGCTAAATTGTACCTGTGCGTGGCCGTTCCTGCCGCCGCCGCAGGTCTATCCCGGGCCCGAAGCCGGCGCCCGCCTTCTCAGGGAATTCTCCGGAGGGGGAGTGCGAGGGGAACCACAGTGGCTGCGGGCTAGCTCACGACTGGCGCGCACACACACACACGCCCAACTTTGCCAAGCCGTCGGCACCCCCGGGCTCCCCCGCGCCCCCTGCGGCTCGACACACACGGAGACTAGTATCTCTTGTGGTCTGAGATAAGGTTCCCCCAACTCTCACACCCTCGCGTGCGAGGGGAAGAGGGCGGAGTGAGGGAGAGAAGAGGGTTAACGCTACTGACTCCCTGGCCAGCCTTTCTCAAACACTCAACACCCGCAGAGACGCCCGCGCCAGCCCCGCCACACCAGGTCCCCCAGACCTGCCAGTGACGACAGAGAGAGGAGGAGGAGGAGAAGGCCGGGGCGAAGACCAGGGAGCCTAGGAGCCCCGAGCCCAAGAGCCCTAGCGATGGACGGTTCCATCGGCTGACCGTCATTATCAGCACTTTTATTACTGGGGGACTGGGTAGGGAGATTGGGGGTTGTGCAGCAGAGCTACTAAGCCCCAATCCACTCTGGAGCGACCATAAATTAGGGGGAGAGAGATTCTCCACGGACACGTTTTGAGTGGACGTGCTCCAGACGCACACCCGGACCCTGTGGTCCCGCCGAAGCTGCAGTGTTGGGGGGTATTTTAAATGGCTCTTACTTGGGAGGAGGCGTGATTTCCACGTTCGAGCGTCTCCGCTCCCCACCCCCTCTCGGCACCAGCCAGTGCGCGCCACCACCTGAGCCTGGCGAGAGCCGGGGCGCACGCAGTCTTCAGCCAGCTCCTTTCCGCCTCTGGGGAGACTTGGCTCTCAGCGGGTCCGCCCGACGCCCCCCCAGCCCCCTGGGAGAACTCTTTTACTTTTTGTTTGGAAAATCGGGGCCATTTCTTTATTTATCTCTGGGTCTCCCAGGAGGAGGACAGGGGAGGGGAGCGCGAGCTCCGCGGGCCGGGACGGGGGAGGGGAGCGCGGAGAGGGGAGGGGACTGGGTGTAGCCTGGAATTCTCCGTCCTCGTGTTCCTGGGCTGGCGCGCAGAGTCTCCTGGCGATAGCGCCGCCGCCGCCGCCGCTCCCCGCGCCACCCCGTCGTTGGCCTCGGGGGTCGGGTGAGTGGGGTCATGACGCGTCGCGGGGGCTGCCCCGGGCCCCGCCCGCACTGAGAGGGGGCGCGGCGGCGCCGCGCGGAGCCCCCCGGGCGGGGAGGCGGCGGGGGTTGGGGAGGGCGCACGGGGTAGGGCGGGGTGGGGGCGGCGCGGAGGCCGCCAAGCTGGGGGGCTCTCTGGGAGGGCGCGGCCGCGGGCAGGAGGGCGTGTCTCCAGCCCGAGGGGACCCTTCCGAGGCGAGGCGCGGGACTCCCCGATGGTGGTGCCGCGGCTCCGGGAGAGCTCAGGGTCTCGCCTCCGCCGCCGCCGCCGCCGTCGCCGCCGCCGCGGGAGCCACCGCCGCCG